>WYDI02006860.1:0-167396 GCA_009867235.2 Psittacus erithacus
GGGCAACCCATTCCAGTGCCTCACCACCCTTACAGTAAAGAACTTCTTCCTTATATCCAATCTGAACTTCCCCTGTTCAAGTTTTAACCCATTACCCCTTGTCGTATCACTACAGCTCCTAATGAAGAGTCCCTCCCCAGCATCCTTTGTAGGCCCCCTTCAGACCGTGGAAGGCTATGAAAAAAAAAAAAAATAAATAGTGGAACAAGTTTTCCAGTTATGCCTTCAGAAAAGATGTATCAGTCTGCTAAGAAATTTATGTCAATTAAGGTGTTCAAGGTTTCACTGAGGTATAATTCAGTCATCCATGTTACACTAAACCAAAACAAACCAAAAACCAGCCTCACTGCTTATCTCTTTCAAAGAGTTAATCATTATACATTTAATACTTTGTGCTTCTTGTTTCTGTTACTGTTCAGTATCTGTACTTACACACATTTAAGATCTGTGAAGTACTTCTATCACTAACTAACCCCTAAAGATTTCTGTATTTGTTCAAGTCTTGCTTCTGCAGATGCTCTCCTAGATAGGTGAGTAAATAACTGGACATTTGATGTGGAATTGCAGCTCAATGTGACAGAACAATAAAATCTCAGGATTTATTTGGTCCACCACACTATGCAAATTTGCTGCTTCGCTCCCACCCCCTTTGTTTCTTCTTTGTGTAACTCTAAACTGGAACACTTAGTCAGATATCCATCCTCTGTGCTGTACATCTTTTACTGCACAGGTTTAAAAGGTTATACATTCTTATCTTAATAAAAAACAGAGAGGGTAGTTGCATAGAGATTCTACAGCTAGAGGTGAATTCATTTAATTCAAAGTAAAGCAGCAGATAAGGTTTTAACTCAAAGTGGTTTTTGCTTGCTATTCAGATCAGATGGCTTTTGCTGTAGCATGAGCAAATGATGATAAACCATGTATGTTTTGAAAGAGCAAAACCATACCCAGAAACACAAACATGCTTTATTGGAAACTCATATGCAGGGTGTTACAACTAACATAGGGATTTATTCAGCTTTTACTGCTTAATGCAGCACAAGCACTCAATTCTTTGTTGTGGTTTTTTTGGTTGGTTGGTTTTTTGGGTTTTTTGCTTTGTTCTGTTTTTTAAGCGACAGCGTACCATACATAAAAATAGCTCCATAAAATATTTTTTTAAATACAAGGAATTGTTACACATTTTTAAGCCTGCATAGTTATACAGCTAGGCTTCTTGTTCGGTTTAATCAAAGGTGTACACATACTGGCAGAATCCAGCTGTGGACGTAATGAAGCAAAGATCTGTGATTCACCATGGGGTCCTGAAATTCATTACTGCCCTTGGGTTTCAATCCAGTATTAGTTCAAATATATGAACATCTTTTTACTACTTCAACAACAGCAATTACATGTCATTTTACCTCCCCAATTGAGAATGATGAATCCTTCTCAAGTCAATGTCCCATGTCTTTGTGTGAGAATCTGATGGCTAGCAAACAGCTTCTGAAGGCTGTGGAATATGAAATTATTCCCCAGCTATTCAATTTCTAAATAATTCCCCACAGTTTTTCTATTCTACAACTGCTTAGGTTTTAAATGCCTGATTTACTTAATACTCAGATAATAGCTTGATATATTTGTGTTGTGCAAAGCAAAAATTGTCACGCATGGGTTCAAATGATGAAAAAACCTAAAACTTTAAAACTTTTGTCTTTTCGTTTGTTTTTAAATCAGGGAAAAAAGACCTTTGTGCTCAGTGCTCCTTTAGTCGCTCCATTGGTGCAAAGATTTCTGTGATTCCTGTTTACCTTGCACAGCTGTCATGATTGGATACCCTGCTATCCCATGAGAGCACACTCTTAATGTCAGTGCACTCTACACTGGCTACATCTGCTAGCAGATGACACTTTGAGAATTTCTAGTAGCTTCTGGATTTTCTCATAGCAAAAAGACCAGCATAATACTGCCTTTGTAAAGAGAGGAATTGTAACTAACTTCTCCACAACTTGGTTTGCAAAGACCAGCTACTTCAAGAACTTATTTCCTTACTTATAGCTTATATTACTTACTTATATACTTGTAACTTATGTGTTTGAAATGTATCCTTCTGCCAAAATAAACAAAGCAGAGTAGCCCAATTTCTGTTTTGTGTCTTCAGGAAAAAGACACTGGGCAAACAGCAGAAATTTCAATTGACTGATTTGTTCTTACATCTAATAATTTACATGCTCACTTAGATTTCTGGGTGGCAGCAGCGGAAAATGAAACACATAGCCACATCTGAACAACAGAATTCTAGACCACTGTTATTCTCATTATTTGGCATTTATTATGTAGACAGAGGAACAAACAATTATGGAGCTGGTCCTTAGCAGCTGCCTTTTCTGGTGTAAGAAGCTTCAAACATTAAAGATTTACATACTGATAAAAGAGGTTTTCTGCAGATATCCTCTGTGTCTGATGGTCACCTCTAGAAATTTGAAGTTCTCATCTATGACGTAGTTCTCCTCCTCCAGTGATATCCAAGCCCAGTTCAGACAAAACAGCTGTCTCTTTAACATGTTCCCTGCTCTGTCAACAGAAAAAGTATCCTGAATACTACATTTAGTCTGCAAAGCACAACTAGAATTCCCTGCGGTCATTGCTTAAGTATATTAAAGCCAGCCTGTTTTTTCACCTGCAGGTATGAGGAACAGAGGTGCATCACACGAACTGCAATAGTCCACTCTCCCAGACCTTCCAGAGTTAACTGGCACGTCTTCCAAGAGGCTGGAGGATAGTTCACAGGTCAAAGCCTGTGTCTTAGCACACAAGCCCTCTAATTAAGCTACCTATTGACTCTCAAAGATTGCTTTTGAAAAGATTATTTCTGTCAGGAGTGAGATTAAGCTGTGAAAGGGAGGGTCTATGTAGGTCACACTGTAGTCTTGCATTACTGACTTTTTCTAACAATGCTAGTATTGGCCTGTCAACATCAGAAAAGAGCACAAAATTAATTCAGCATTTCCTAGTAAATGTAGGCAGCATGTAGTCCCATGTAAGGAAGATATATCATGAATTGTATATTGACTAATGGTGCAAAAATATTTGGAAATTGTGACTAAGCTCCTATTCTTTGCTTTCGAGAAAATAATTTATTAAAAACAGCAGTTATTTTGTATTGTACAAAGTAAAACTGGAGAAAATATCAAATTATGAATGTACTGCTATTTAAAATGTACAAAGCCAAAAAAATTTAGGTTGTCATTTTCTTCTGGTTTGGAAAATTAACTCTTTAAAAGTATTCTGTAAAATTATTATGTAAGCTGGAAATTCTGTTTCCATGCAGCAAAGGCAATTATGTAACAACTGCTCTTGAAGCCAAACTTCTAGCTCATTTTTTCTAACGAAATTAGGCCTTGGGATGCATGCAGTATGTGCTGTAATTCAAGATTATAACATTTAATTTCAGAACATTTTCATTGCTTATAATTGACAAAGTATAGACAAGATAAGAATAGACAAGGAAAAGGTTGCTGTCATCAAGAACTATTAAGACTCTGCCCTCCACTTGTTTGATGATTTTCTACATAATAAACAGAAATTTTCAAAAAGGAGTACTTCAGGACACTTAAGAAGCCTCTGCTTACTGAAACAGATAATTTAATAACAGGTAATTTTATCCTGCTAGCATATTTCATTAAAAAGTATGTTGTCTGACTTTTTTGTTTTAAAATAAAAGTCAATTTTGTTCTATAATTATGTACTCCTATTACAGAAGGATGATGACATGAAATCAACTAATTCAGCACTGGATGAAACAAACACTTAAACTTTTAGATTAAAGGATCTAATTCTCTACAAGTGCCCAGTTGACCTCTAATCAAAATCACCACATAACTCTCATAAATATGGGAACTGCCTCATGCTCTTAAAAAGTGTAGGGCAAAGTCCAGCATAGGATTCTCCTGCTAAGTAGAAGCAACTCTAGATTATACATTGCAAATAATTCAGTAATAACTGAGGTTACAGCTATGCAAAGTCTATGAGCTCTGGAATCAATCTGAAGATGTTTTAAGTAGCTGCAACTTTGAATTATTTGTGTCCTTAAACAAAAATACAAGTCATTTGGCGACAGTGAAAAAAGCGCTGAAGGAAGCAGATTTCTGAAAAATTGCCTTAGTTGCAAACTGAAACCTAAACCTATTTACCAACTGGAATAGTGTCGTGGTTTAAGCCCAGCCATAAATCAGCCACGCAGTCTCTCACTCATTCCTCCCCTTCCTCCCTCAGCTCCTGGAGGGATGGGAAGGAGAATCAAAAGAATACAACTCCCACAAGCTGAGATAAAAACAGTCCAGTAACTAAGGTATAACACAGATCACTACCTCTACCATCAATAATAACAATGACAAGGGGAGAGAATACAACTACTCACCACTTCAACACCCAGCTCGAACCCCGCAGCCCTCTAGCCCTACCAGGTAACTCCCAGTTACATCCTGGGCATGACGTGCTGTGGTATGGAATACCTCTTCGGCTAGTTTGGGTCAGGTGTCCTGTCTCTGCTTCCTCCTGGCTTTCCCTCCTCCCTGACAGAGCATGAGACTCAGAAAGTCCTTGGTCAGTCTAAACATTCTAAGCAGTAGCTAAAAACATCGGTGTTATTAGCACTGTTCCCAGGCTGAAAGTCAAAAACACAGCGCTGCACCAGCTACTAAAAAGGAGAAAAATGACTGCAACTGCTGAACCCAGGACAAATAGTTTAAAAAAATCACCACTTAGCTGTTTGGCTGACACTCTATTGCTGCATGTAGTCTGGAAAAAGACATATCCTGACGAAATACATTATTTCTGCTGAAAAAATGCATGAAAAAATGATCAGCATAATCATTGTATTTCTTCTGGACGTATTTCCTGGTGAATGTTTCATAGCCTGTATCTCTTGACAGACTTCAGTATTTTGGAGGGTTTTTTCCCGTTTGTTTGACAAATAAGACTGAATGCACTGTGCTCCAAATTAACAATCAGCTTAGAAAAAAGGTCTGGAAACAAAGGGAAACTGAGGCTTAAGGCTAGATTAAAACCAAAACCAACCAAAAGGCTTGTAATGTGGGAAAACTTTTATTCAATAATAAATTCATGATAGACCAGTCAATTTCCCACTAGTCAACAACTGCAGTCAAAAGCTAGTTCTCTGGTGTGAAATTACTGACAAATAGCTACACAGATCTAGACGCAGCTAAACCCCAGATATGGTGGGACCACTTGCACACTTTGTTTCCAGTCACAAGTACCAACACCTCTGTCATCTGTTTGCACTGTAAAGCCCTCCTACATACATAGAAAAGACATGCAGCTTTTTCCTCCATCCATACAAAACACACTTATATGTGTATATACACGACTACTCATGGCTGTTTAGCAAAGACATATTCATCATTCTTCAGGTATCCTAACAGGTATTTTGTTTCAGAAATGTCTGCATCTACTGCCAGAATGGAGAGGGTTTTAGGAAGGCTAATCTGCAAGATAACTATCCCCAGACTACTTATTTACAATATAATGTTACTGAAAGGGTAAAGCAAAATGCCCCTCAAACGTTATGGGGAAAAACCATAGTGTATTGCTATGTTTACCTATAGCACTGGCAATTTGAGCCCAGTGTGTATCACAGGATCTGATGACGGGCTGCTGGAGCTGATGATATAAAACAGCTACCACGAATTGTTAGGAAATGTCTTTTACCTTCATCATCAGCAGGAAAGATCAGAGAACAAGAGAGCTAAAGATACACATCTCTTTTCAGTGTGTGCATTATGTCCAACTGAACTCAATACCTGGCTTTTTGTGATGTCCTGCATTAAGATAAATGTCTGGAACACCCATTGGCTCTGTCTCTTAACATGCAAATAGTAAAATACCCATTCATACTCATAGACAAGTTTTCTACCTTCCCAAACAGACATCTCATTTGGTAGCTGCCCTTCCAACAGCACATTCCCATCTTGGGTTGCTTAACTTCAGCAAAAATCAGGATAGTTGAGGAACTTGTACTTTGCACAATACTCATGTGAGGTTCAATAGTTGTTTACCAACCTCACATCACCTTCTGTCATTCCTTGTTTCAGAACTGTCAAAAGGCTAGAGCAGGATGTAGCTAAATTTTTAATGTAGTACATTTTCTGTAGTGTTTAAGAGATAATAAAATGAAGTCTATGGAATCATTCTTTAAGTTAAGGATTTAGTACTTCTACTTAAAAAAAATAACAAACAGAAGAATGTTATTCTGTAAATGTGTTCCAAATATACGCTTAAATATCTCTATTTTCTAACTGAACCATAAATTTATTAGATCACTTGCATATGCATCACAAGCTGTAAGATCTCATTTCCTCATTAGGAATAATATATATGCAGGGGCAACTGCTGGAAAAATTATGCATTCATTTTAATTATATTACATTGGCATTTTTCAGAGAAATAGACTGAAAATGACATAAAACACACCTTAAGAACAGGCCAGTATGAAATTACATGGTTGCCAGTTCTACAGTTATTGCAAAAGGAAGCATTCCAACAAGATATTACAATTAGTAAGGCCTGTAACTCTTTCACTACACAGTCCATCAGCTTTTTCCTGGCCAAAGAGAGAAGCCTTCAAGGGATGTCTCATACCATCAACTTCATAAATTTAACAAAGAAAATTTCATAAAAACCTCCCAAGTGTCATAAAAGAGTGGCCTCCATTTCCAGTATTTTCCTAAAAATACTATTACAGTTATTGCTGTCTTGGTTTTATTATCCGTGAGCAAGGGTTGATATCATGCCAAGTGTTATTAGATATTGGGGAATAAAGACTAGATTAATACAAGGAGGTAAAAGTTGGCCATGTGCTTGGCATATGGGTCCTGCAGCCATGAAACATAGGTTTTCTATTACCCTCACAGATGTCATGAATATATGTTTTAAATTAGTAAAAGATAGTACATTAATAACCCGCCCAAATGGCAGGACACTTTCTTTCTCTTTGCTCTGGCAAAGACTCCAACCCTCCACCATCTCAGATTTTGGTTGAGCTTGGGTGGTTGGCAGTGTTTCTATCAACTCCTTCAAGTGAAGTTATGTTCCTTTACAACAGCTGCTCTATGGATTTAAGCATCCTTGCAGTTGGCTTTAATTTGCTGGATAGGTAAAATTTACTGAAAGGTACCAGAAAGATAGAAAGCAGTCCATGGAAATAAACAGAGAAGGAAATAAAAGGAAAAAGTTGGAAAAGTACAGAAAGAAGAAACAACAAAACCTACAAGCTCAGCTAAAAGCAAGTAAATTTATGTATAAGTGAAAAGGAAATAGTTCCAAATGTTGAAAAACTTAAAAAGGGAAATAAGATGGAGAGGAAAATCTAAATTAATTTGTAACTTTAGTTAAAAAATCAAGAGGTGGCAAAGCCACAAATGGGCACTCATCCCCCTACCAGCCAAAAAACTTTAAAAAAATCTTGGGCAGGGAAAAGATAGCAAGTCAGGAAATGCAGTTTGTTGGGAATTAGGCAGTTTTTCTTTCTGTCTTTATTTTGAACAAAGAAGAACTTAGAAAGGGATTTGGTAATTTTTTTATTTGGTTGTGTTTTGTTTGTATCAGGCTGTATTTTAACAAGTGAATATTCTCAGTCTGGTATTTGCAATGAGCAACCATTCTGGTACAGATGGAAAAAGTGACTGTTCTGAGCAGACTAATTAATATTTAGCTTTTATCTTCCTTCTTTGCTGGCATGCACAGAAGGTCTAGCATGCCACTCAAACAAGCAGCAGGCAGGCATAATGCTTCTTTTTATTTTTAAATATTTTCATATTTTTTTTTTAATATCTAAACACAAAGTACAGAATATGTGTCAAAAGTGGCTGCTGCATAATATCACATTTTTTCTTTAAGTCTAAGCAAGTCAAAACCAGGAAACAATTGCAAGTATTGGAAAAGAGCACTAGCTATCAAATGAGCAAATATTAGTGGCCAAAATGTACTTTTGATTATGCTGAGTGCACAAATCTGAGTGCATGTAGTCAAGACTTCCACATGGCCTTTAAAGACGTATTTAATAGTCTTTCAAAATTCACGCCTGATTTCAGTTATCATCAAGAAATTTTGAGGCCTTAATGAATCTACATAAGCTGCATATACTCAAGATTCTTTTTTTCCTGTTTAATGTGGTTGGACGGGGTGAGGGGTTAGAGAAACAGGCACACGGTTGTTGGTGTTTCACTGGACCCACTTGCACGATTGCAGCTTGTGGTGGAGGGCTGGCGTGTGCAGGTTGAATTACCTTGTCTTCTTCTTTTGAATCTAACCCAATTATGAGGATTTTGTCATTTCATCCTCGTGAATTCCAAGAGACCTGGAAGCTGACTAAAAGATTTGTAACTTGAGAATGATGAGCCAGTGCCTACAGTGAAACATGAGGAAAGCCTGGGCAGCAGGTGATCAGAGGACATATCTCATCTTTGCCTTCACTTGCCCATCCTTCCCCACTCCAACTCCAGGACTGGAGGGCTGCATTGTATTGTTGATACAAAAAGTACATCCATTTAATAAAAATAATCAAAAAAATATATGCTGCCGTATTCTTGATCAGGAAAGAACGTTATTTGTGACTCCAATGTTTTTACTCACGTTCTTTGCCTTAGTTCCTTTGCTTTGGGCTGTTTTTATCATTAAAAAATAATGATAATAATGACAATGATCTTTACCAAGACACAGTAACCCTCCACCTAAATTAAGGATTGCATCCTTTTTAAAAATTTGTCATTTACACTATATTTTTATAGCCTTTGTCTTTCTGGAAGCCATTAACCGAAGAGTTAAAAATGCCCTTACAGCCTCACAATAACATGCTTTGCTGCACTATGATTTTATACCATTTGCCCTGTGAAAGTCATCATAACACAGTTCATCCACGCCAGCATAGCCCACTGGAACACAAAAGCCATGCTCCAATTTGCTGCAAGTATTAGCATGGAGGAACATGGTTTAGCCTGTGTGGCTGGGAAGATGTTTTCCATCAACTAGGCCTTCCAAATTCTTGGCGTTTTCCCAGTATATGCATGAGATCATATGGTAAAAGCAGCTCTCAAACAAACTTAATGCTGCTCCAGAGACTAAATGTTTTCAAGTATAGGAATTCACAAGAAGCCCAAGGATTTTTGTTCTAGCAAAAAGTAATTTGGTATTTGCAACGAACTATCATCACTGTGTTTTTAAATAAACCATTTTTGTTAGTAGAGGGGAGTTTCATTTAATAGTACAATTAGGAGAAAAATAAGGAGAAAAGAAGTTTTGTATTACAGGCTTTTCTAATTTCTGTTTTTCTAACAGCCTCAGTCACAGCTAACTGCAGCCTATCCATGACACATTCTATTTAGAAACATTCCCTCTTTTAGAAAGAGATGGAAAATTTGGAAGTGGAGGGTTCCAGAAGGGGAGAGGGGGCAAGGACTAAGACAGAACTACTATAGAAAGATATGTGCTATGAAGGCACAAAGGCACTCCTTACCACCATCCAAGGAATTTCCAGTTGTTCCCAATAGGAATTTTATATCATCACAGAGATACAACAAAATTTATTAGAGGTCATGCACATACATAGTCTTACATGCTCTGCTTGATAGGAGTTAAGTCTAACTCCTACTCCTCATTTAATCTGAGAAAAAATTAATCTTCTTCATGTAACCAGGCAGGTCAAATAACAATACACTACCCTGAAACCAGGCGATGATTCAACTAATGTATATACAAGACATGGGAAATAGAAGTTTGATAGCTATTATTTCACAAAAGTCTCTTTGGAAAGACTCAGAGAAAAAAAAGAGAAAGGAGAAAGAAGAGAAAGATAGACAGAATAAAGGAACATCAGAATAGTGAAGTTAACAACAACAGCAAATTAAATACCTGGAGCATATCCTGAGGGAAGCTACAGTGAACTCTCCAGTCCTTTTTCACATTAATTTGAACAAGCAGAAAAATGAATATTTGGCTAACCAGCTCTATGCCAGGAAAAAAAAAAAATTCATCAAAAAAAGACACTGAAGAACTTCCCTGTCACTTGTTTGCTCTGGATAGTTTTTGGATTTTTGTTACGCAGAAGACTGTTAAGGAAGTACACTGCCTGCAGAAAGTGGTGAATGTTCCTTGAAAAATGTTTGTAGGTAAAGCTAATAGTGAAGCCTCTGCTTTTCTGGACTGTATTGGCCTGAAATAAATCATAGCAACACTGGGAATTTGTTCTTCCATCACCATCCTTTTTTGCATTAATTACATTAAAAACTATATTCCAAGAAATCATCTTCATTGCCACATCTAGGTTAATTACAGAAACTACCTGCCACTGTAGAAGCAGCAACATCAACCAATTCATTTAATTAGTCTAAATTGTGCAGTATTAGGCTTACAAGCTATCCATACACTAAAAATTACCGGAGAATTTTACCAGATCTTCACAATAACAAACATATTCAAGAATTCTGCAAGTCTTTTTAGCTGATAAACTAGCACAACTTATGTGACGAATTCTTCATTAGAAATTTCTTTACCCAGTAATCAACTTGCATATACCTACGGCCTGCCTAGACTGGCCCTAATCTAACATAATGTGTCTGATCTAATTTAGGCTTCCTCAGTATCAGTTTTTCCAAATAGCTATCAATCTGTTTGCAAGCTGTCATGTCTGATTACCTACACAAATGGTTTGCCAAATTGCTAAAATGTCACAAGTACAATATACAGAATATGATTTTTAACAATGATCCTTTTATCATGAGAATATAAGTGCCTTACAGACTCTAAGCTTTTGAAAAGGCAGTATGAGAAACACGCTTTATGGGTGGTAGCACAGTGAAACCAAGGGAAATTAATACAGGAAGTAACAAACCATAAACAGAAGTAGAAAGACTGATTGCCAGGGTCCACAGACACCTGTCTAAATTCTGGAGAGATGCCAAGAGGTACCAGAGAAATGTTTCTTTCATG
Source organism: Psittacus erithacus (assembly GCA_009867235.2). Lineage (NCBI taxonomy): Eukaryota > Metazoa > Chordata > Aves > Psittaciformes > Psittacidae > Psittacus > Psittacus erithacus. The sequence goes on from WYDI02006860.1 coordinate 10,984, forward strand.
CTTCAGAGCCTTCCCTTTTACCCCCTTATGAAATGTCTGCTCAGCCTTACAGATCATTGCCACATGGCTATTTTGCAGAGCCATAGTAAGACTAGTAGGTGAAGGCAGCTGATGACAAAAATGTTTCCTGAACCATCCAGCCACTTGACATTGGCTTAAGTTCTGCAACAACATAATGACCTGGAGCCTCTCCAGGAATCTAACAGAAATCTAACAAAGATCAGTGTTACAAGAAGTGATGAGTACCTCTGCACCCCTCTCTTTTGACTTTCTGAACCTGTAACTTCATGACAGTCTTGGGTTCTTCACACATTAAGGCTGCTTGCCCAAACACCCTGTCCTTTGATACCTTCAAAAGAGAGTACCTGAAGGAGTGTGTTTCTTGTGTCTCAAGAGAAGGAAAATTTTTTTTATACTTAGATTTTGCAGACCATAAAGAGGAGCACTAGCTCATGTTATCACACTTGGCCGGGACATTCTTCAGGCAAGCCTGCATAAAGAAAGGTGAAGCAGGTACCCAAAACAGAAATGAATGCTTCTGAATATGACCTCACTCACTTCTACTCAAAGAGCCCATGAAAGTAAGTGGTCCTTGGTAAAAATGGTGTCATTATACACTATATTGCAGTAAAGAAAGCTTGGTTGCAATTTATGACATGGGAAATGAGTAATGCCAATGCTACTTAGTCACAGAGCAGGTTGAAATTAGGAGCTAACTGCTGATAATCTAAGAACCAAACCACACAAGTAAACTGAAGAAAAATTGATGACTGAGTTATTGTGTGTGATACACAAAGGAGAAGAAGGATATCTTCTACCTATGGATCTACTGATTTGGCAAATATTTACTTCATGCTAATCCTTGAATCTGTAGAAAAGATCACAACCTAATTAAGTAACTGCAGACAGATTAACTGGTGCACATTTGGTTTTTTTTTTAAAATACTCTATAAACTTCTGTCCTAGAAACCACATTACTTGGCAGAAAAAAATCTTTGGATCTGATCTTAATTACCCCCTAACCTTTTTGCTAAGACGAAATGAATCCAAAAGGAATCTCTAACCTGTCAGTGACATACTAGAATACGGGATATCAGCTGTCTCCTTTGCAACAGCTCAGTCACTGCCTATAACTGTGCTAGCATATAAAAACAACAATAAAGTTTTCTGATGCCTCACATTGACCACATTTAATAAAAGGTATAGTGATATGTTCCAGTCATGACAACTATGATGAACTATGCATTCTAATCTTACAGAATATAAGAATTCAAAATTTACTACCTGGACTGGAAGAAAACTCTACAATTCTTTCAAGTGAACCAGATGGCTGATTTTGAGAAAGACTACTATCGCTTGAACCACCCGATTACACGAAGAAGCTTAATTTGTTCAGTATGCTAGGACAAGATCAAAGTGGTGTAGATGGATATATACATAGATCTGAGTGGATACACATGACAAAGTCTGCTTGTGTGTTTGCTTTTCAAATGGTATTCGTCGCACAGTTACAAATGCAATCCCTGTATCAGAGAACAGCAATTCTCTGAATCCCTCTGGCTCCTTAAGGAGAAAGCAGGAGGAAAGATCACAATGGATGCATTCATTCTATCCAATATTCCTGCATACTCTATCCTGAACAAAACATAATTTCAGTTATGCTGCTACATGGTCAGTGCCAAAATGCATTACATTTTGTAATAGTCAAATTAAGCAGAGAGGAAAAATGTATTACCAAGTTTATCATTCTTTGTGCAAAAATAACATCATGACTGACACCATATATGCTCAATGCACAAAGGATGCAATTATCTTATTTTATTATGTAATCATAACTCAGAAGTACAAAGCTTTCATTAAAAACAGAAAGCTTCTACATTTTCCAAAAGGTGACTTTCCATGTGTGCTAACATGAGATAAAAGTACCCACCCCTAATGCAGATCAGCTTTAATCATAAATTCAGTTCCTCCCTTGAATCGATACTCTTTTGCAACGTACTTTAATATGCTTGGCATTTCACATCCCTGAAGAAATAAGAGCCTTCGCAGTGAGACCTTGGATATGTTGTGAATCAGGGATCAGTGCAAGAGATTTTACGTTACTTCAAAGTGTTCCAGCAAGAGGCAGCCAGCTGATTCATAGTTTGAATCTGCACAGTTCATAAGCATGATGGTTATTGTGGGAAGTTACGGCCTTCATAATTCCCAAATGACATCAACATGTCAAAACTGGGCAACACAGTTGATGCTACGGACAGTCATTAGGGAAGGCCTCTTAAAATGCCATACTAGGTAGAGGCTGAGCAATGGACACAATACCTTTAAGTGTCTAGGAATGGCAAGATTATATTTTTCATTTCTTATCTGCAATCACAAAGAAATGTCATACACCTCTATAACATCAGGAAAAGTACCTGTCTAACTTCAGAGATATTTCTTTCCTAGATAAGGCTAAGTAATTGTTGCTGACTTGTGGAGCCATTTCCTGCATAACAAAGCAAAATACACACTGGGTAAGAAGGGCAGAAACTAGAACAATGGACAGGAACAGGGCTGACCTTGGAAAGTTTGGTCTTTTCACTGGTGACAGTTAAATTTAAATGACATGTGAGAAGTCAAATACCTTAAAAAGTATTTTCCTGGTCACAGCACTAGAAGTAGAAAATCCTGTACTCTTCATCCCCATCCTACATTTATTAGCCAGTCAGGACAAGGCAGTTTCCCCTACCTTGGGAAAAGGACAATGGCTCTTTGCCTGGTCTACACAGAAGTTGCAGCTAACAAGGAAGAGCCCAGGACCACTTCATTAAGATGAGTGCTATCAATGCAGCAGCTGTGCCTCTCATGAGTTCTGAAGACTCACAGACCTGCCTCCTGGGACACAATCCACTTATAACCTCCTTGGGAAGACACCGCTTTGGAACAATGTCTGGTGTACATATTCGGTCCATTAAAGTACCTGCACTTAATTTTTCACAGATGAATAACATCACTGAAATGCATTTTGTAGTGTTTCAGAGTAGCTGACTTATAAGAACTGATAACAGGCTGAAACAAATGGAAAATAATAGACTCAGATATCAAAGAGGTTAATACTGAGAAGCTCTGCGCTGAAACTGTCAATGAACTTACAAGAATTTTAGGTGAAACCAGCTAACAAGTTTGCAACTTGTTGCTATTTCAATTTACATTTTGCATAATTCAGCCTGAGTTCCAAACATGAAACTGAATCCCATAGCATCCTAAAAACATTCTGAGTACTATAGGAGATGCATGTTGAACAGAACAAATACATTTGTATTGTTTGCGACAGGCACGTTATATGGAACAGCTTCATATGTTCCTTTATTCCCCTAACTTCTGGATAACAACAGAGAAAGGAATAACCACACTTTCCTGAATGTATCACACATGTAAATGAGATTATCAATACCCAATAGAAAAGCCACAAAAAAATAAATTTTTAAGTTAACTATCACTGTTTTTTATGAATATCTTATAGATTCAGATTTGAAACCATGCTTCAATTCCTAATTGGCCATCTATGTATTCAGATGATTCACCAGATGTTAACGGAATTACAGGAGAATCTCTGCCCCTCTAATTATAAGACATTAAACTAGGAGCCATTCCATACCATTTTAAAAGCACATTAAATCCTCAGGATTAAATTAAAAAATCCTCATGATTAAATTAAAAAAGATTCCCATCACTGACAACACTTATGGAACAGAAATATTTTCCTTTTAATAGTACTTTAAAAAAATTTATCTGTTTATGCTGTCCAAGACATTAGAAAAATAAATCACAGGCCCACACGGACCCTGAACACACAGAGAGTAGTTGAGTTTACTGATACATAACACAGGAAAAAAAGGAATGAGATAAAAAGGAATTGTGGAAAAACATGTAAAAGAAAAAAAAAAAAAAATCTGATATTTGAAAAACTCAGAGGACAGAAGATTGCCCAAGGCATATCAGGTCTTCAGGAAAAACATAAAGGACCACCAAGTCATCATTTTCAGCAGCACTAGCAAACAGCATCCTCTAACTAAGTATGTCCTGGTCTGGAAAACAATTCTGTTTCAGTGATACATTTGAGAAATATTTACTCTGTATTTGGGGAACTAAAATTCAGTATTACCAAAGATGCCAGGTAAACAGACAACAGGAAGCTAACTTTATCTGTTGTCCAAGGAGTTGACCTACATCAGCTCTCCTAAAACCAAAAAATCTCACCATGCCATTCAGGAAGAACTTACCTGCTGCCACACATTCACAACACAAAATCAGCTGACTGACATAACTGTGTTTTGCTTTAGTTTCCATTCAACTTATGTTGCCATTTTGAAGTAACAGCAAATATGACAAGTGTCTGATATACAAAAACCTTCCTGATATGTTTTACATACCTCGTAACAAGGTGTTGAATACATCAGAGACTAAAATGTGCATGGATGTTTACCCACATTCAAGTAAAACAAAAATAATTCTATTCTATTATAGTTAAAATGTCTATGGAGCATTCTAACTCATTGGTAATGGAAATCAAAGGGAAAAGATAAATTAAAAAAAAAATTAAAAAAAGAAGATGGCTTGAAGATAGGTTAATTTCAAGAGTAGGTCTTAGAAGTTCCTAAATGTCTGTTACTGTTATCTTTTAAATCTCTCAGGCTAAAATTGTCAAATGAAGATACAAACAGATTGAGACATGAAGAAATTCTAATCTGTGTTCATGGACAAATTGCATGAGACTTGCATACCACAGACTCCTTTCATATAATTTTCCTTCTTCCTCACTCCTACACTTTCTCGTGATCTTTCAAATTTTGTCCTATGGCTAAAAGGAGATAGAAAAAGCCTTGTACTAGAAATAAGAGAACTAATAAATATTATGCCCTGGTGCAGGCAAGGCACTCTGAATTTCATAATTTAGAAGAAAAGGAAGATTTTGCTTTGAGGCTTTTATCATTCTTGGTGAACCCTTCTATTGCAAGCACTGAACCAACCAACCAATGAAAAGAATAAAACAGACAAGTTGAATTTTCTGTAGGAACTGCCAAATTAGTCAGGCATATTGTCCTGGGTTCAGCAGTAGCAGTCATTTTTCTCCTTCTTAGTAGCTGGTTCAGTGCTGTGTTTTTGACTGTCAGCCTGGGAACAGTACTGATAACACTGATGTTTTCAATGGCTGCTTAGTAACGTCTAGCCTGACCAAGGATTTACTAAGCCTCATGCTCTGCCAGGGAGGAGGGGAAGCTGGGAGGAAGCAGAGACAGGACACCTGACTGAAACTGACCAAAGAGGTATTCCATATCACAGCACGTCATGCCCAGGATGTAAACTGGGGGCAGTCACCCGGAAGGGTTAGATCACTGCTCAGTCAGGCCGGGTATCAGTTAGTGGATGGTGAGTGGTTGTATTCTCTTCCCTTCTTATTTCCCTTATCATTATTATTATTGGTGGTAGCAGCAGTGGTTTGTGTCATACCTTAGTTACTGGACTGTTCTTATCTCAGCCCATGGGAGTTATATTCTTTCGATTTTCCTCCCCATCCCTTTGGGAGTGGGGGGAAAGAAGAAGAGGGAGTGAGAGAGAGACTGCGTGGTTCTGAGTTACTGGCTGACTGGACCTAAACCATGACACCTATCAAAGAAGTGTGATTTTTTTTTTTTTGTCCAGAAGTGGCGAAATTATACCACTGCAGCAGCTCTTGCAAGTTCTGCAAACTATTTCCAGATTTGTGGATGTGAGGAAATAGATGCACAAAACCTGACTACTAAAATGGAGAATTGTTTAGCAAGAGGATGATACACTGACTTGTGTAGAGTAACACAAAATTGATTTCTAAAATTACAGGAAATAGTACCTTCATGTGAAAGTAGACAGTTGTGTTAGATAAACAGTCATTAACACACACAAACCTCATCAGATAGTAAGCTTGACTAGTAGATACATGCTGCCAGTTCAGGTAATCAAATTCAAACCAAGGATTGTTAACAAGCTGCTGGAATTGCAGCATTTCAATTTGTGTTACAAAAGGAAACAACAAAACCGCATTTAATTCTACTGAGAGATTAATTTTTCACTTATATATTGTGCCTTAACAAAAACAGCTATTCTTAAGTGACCAGATATCTTAATGTTTCTAGATTTTATAAGCATGTTGTATTATATTGTATTAGAATATCAATATGTATCATATTGTATTAGAAACTGTATTAGAAACATATTGTATTAGAAACTGTGATAACTGCTGCTCATGGAATTACAAAAAGTATTCTTGTACCTTCTTAGGTTCCAGCTTCAAGTAAAACCCTGGGAGGTTATGCAGAACTAAGGAGCTGTACTCCTTTCCTGGAAAAACATTAATAAGCTTAAAAATAAAAGACTTATATCAGCCTTATATCAGTCTCAGATCAGCTCCTTATATCAGCCTCTGATCAACAGTCTAAGACTGGCTGAACAGTCTGTCTTTGGAAAGTAAACGCCAAGAAAAAGATGAAAAATTCACATACTATCAGAAAACTGCTAGGTTTCCCTTAGGATTTTCACTCAGCCACATTCCCCCATGCAACTTACTTGCAGTAGCACCAAACAAATACAGGTGAGAAAGCCTCCGAGTGAAATCCCAGGCCAATTAGAATTAATAGCAAAGCTCCCACTAACTTCAGCAGGGTCAGATTATCACCCCATGGACCTGGGACCATGTCAAGCAAAATGCACAGAACAAGTTCACACTTTAGATCATATTCTGAATTTTTCTTTCAGAAATAAAATTCTCAGAGCTATTTTTTAGTAGCTAGAAGTTCATAATACGTTATTTTCTTTAATATTTTATGGAAAACAAATACTTCAAAGCGTATTTCAGCAGGGTTCATTTATCCAAAGAGATAATCTAACTTCTAAAATCGCATTCCGCACAACGTTTGAAAGAAACCTGAGTTGGTCCCACAGAATTCACATCAGCGAAACATTGTAGCTTTCGGCATCAGCAAGCTCCCATTCTTTCAGCAGCAGTAATTGAAAACCAGGTCTAATAGGCACCAATGACAGCAATGTCAAGAAGTTAAGTGTTCTAAAAGACTACAAAATAAAAAAGGTGAACTCTACAGGTAAATAAGAGTTAGTTACACAAAGTGTCACAGAACATAAACCAGGTAGAGAGGCACTGGATAAACCAAGTCTAACTAGTCTGATCTTCGCATAAAAATCAACAAGGAAAAAAACCAAATGCTTCTGAAATCAAATATGCTAAAGCCAAAAATAACCACTGCAGATTTACTGCATTGCTCCATTACAGATCTTTGAACAAACTTAACATTATGCTATCTGTAAGCTTATCAAAGGAAAAATCATTAAAACCAGACAAACTTTACTTACGTTGCATTCAATTTGTACCAACATTCATTCTGTGAAATGCAGGCTCAACACACTGAACACTCACAAATCAGAGCTGTCAACATGAATCATAATTAGTAGGTTAAAATTTTAGTACTTCTGCCCAAATATTCAGTTTAATTGCAGGAATGGGAAGAGTTTCCTCAAGTCAGATGGAACAACTTTTCTGAAAGCTGCCAGCCATCCTTTCTCACATGTCACTGCTAAAGGTTTCCCAGCAGCACTCTCAAACAGCAGAACAAGTAGTTATCCAGAAAAGAACCTAAAGGAATCTTTCCTGCCCTAAGGTTAGAGAAAATGCTATTATTCAGGAGGCATACTCTCCTGTTAAAGCCTGAAAATTCTTTCTGGAAGAACCTGATTGTGTTACTGCAAGAGCAGTGAAGAAAGAGAAAAATGCATGCATTTTCTCCATGCATTTTATACGCACAGACATACAGTTATTTTATTGTTCCGTTTCTTTTGTATGCACTGACACAAAATTAATGCTTTTAAGAGGACTTCAGAAGCTAGAACATAAACCCATAGAAAACAGCAGGCTCTTTCTTGTGTGTTGGTGAAGCAGTTGCAAACTGTACTAAAGCAGTGTACATGCTCTGCTGGGCCTTTAGGTACTTTGTTCCAAGCTGTACACCAGCTATTACAGTTGTGCCTTATTTCAAGCACTCCTCTGCGAGGTAAATGTCCCTGAGAGAATGTTGGATGTATTTCTAAGCACCAAAGCCATCAAAAAACTAATCAAGATAGAATTTTTTTAAGAGCATTTCCTTGTGCTATAGTAGTAATGACAGCATTGACTTTTCAACCTTCTTTCCCACACCAAACAAGTTTTAAGTGATTTTCCAGATGTTACTCGCTCAGCACACCTTCCTGTAGCCATGTTCTCTTCCTGTAGTTGTGCCAGTCACATCAGTATACAACAGCCCTCCAGTCAGTACATACTTTCGTTACAAGCATAGCTGCACACATTTACTGCCACAGCTTTCCTTATTCTATTGATGTCTGGATCAGACAGATGATGAAGTAACCTAGCTGAAAGAATCACTCCATTTAACAGAGACTGAAAGTGCTGCTAATGAAAACATCTAGTAACTGACTCCCTTTGTATCCCTGGGTGTACAGGGAATAAGAATTACCATCTGTTGCATCATATCATTCCTTTTCCCCATTATTTCTCGTCTTTATTATATTACTGCACTTAGTCATGCCACAAAGACTTGTATATTGATTAAGTGAAAGCAAAATAAGATCTCTGTAAGAAACACAAGGTAGCAACTCACAGCACGTTCTCCCCTGTGCTAAGCGAAATGTAAACAAAAATAGACAACGAATGCATCTCCAACCTTTCTTAAATTAATAGTCCCATTTAATTTTAATTGCATTGGTTGCACACTACTTCAAAAAGAGCTAGAAAATAATTGGCTTGTGAAATATAGCTTGTTTTTTCCAACCCCCTCAGCTGGCCAGGGTTCAACCTTTTTCTTTCAGCATAACCAGCAGAAGCACAAACCAAAAGCCATTTTCAGCCTGTCATAGCTTTGTTTCTCAGTTACTCCACTGGCTCCTAAAAGGGAAGCTCTTTCCAGCTGTAAAGTTGCCAAGGATATGAAGCGCCAGCCATGGGGAATGTCTTCTATATAAGTAAGAGCAAAGTGGACTTAACCAGCCTATCTTAGCCTTTCACCTGGCTCTCAGCCATGATGTAGATAAACTGAACTCTGCTTCTTTCACAAAGGTTAACATTAATTTTCTTTTTTGATTCAGCAGTTGGCTATAATTCCAAAACCATCGATGCTCCACTTTGCATGGTTCAATTTTTGTAACATGCACAGTCCACCATGCGGAACTGTCACAACCAACAGCCCTCCATAACGGCCCCTGAAAAAAGTGTTGCAACAACAGTATATCCCACTAAGACTTCACAGCTTGCCACAGGACTTTGCACTAATTGTAACATTTTAACATTAAAATTTATAAAATATCCTGATTTGTGTTCCCTAGGTATTCATGGCACTTTTAGGTATTACTCATAAAGAAGTAACAGTTTACTTGTTTATTTAATGTGATCAGTCTTCCAGATGGTGTAATTCTAAGACATGTATAATTGAGCATCTTAATCTTACTATTGTCTTTAATGGAGAAATAGATGTCACTGCTAGCATTATCACCTTCTTTCAGGATGCAGCTGATCTTCATTTCATCAATATTGGCTAAGAAATGAATATGCTAAATAAGTCATCATAGAATTTCTTGAGCATACATGACCTAGTTCATTTCACCTTTACTATCTGATTACTTACTAGCAAGTTGGCTAATTTGCAGACAGCATTTCAGCAACCAAACTTGTATAATGTGACATGGCTTCTTACACTGGTCTGTACTCAGCAACACAACAAAAATTTAGTTATTAGCTCAAAGAACAAAGGCAGAGAAAAGGGAAAAAACATCAAGGCATTTCTATTACCTTGAAGATGCAGGTGTATTATCTTGTGCCATATTTCATCAATACAAAGATTTCAGAGAAATCTACTCTTGCTTTTATTTCAGTTAAATAAACAACAATTTCATTTGATATAAAAATGTTTGGGATATACCTAAATGTTCTTTATACTCAAGTCAGCATTAAGCTGCTTTAGAGCTAATTCTGATCTACTAGGAGACTTCCTCTCCCATGGTTACCAGTCTCTTTTGTTCTGGCATGTCAGATTAGGATGCTTTCTGACAACTGAAAATGTATTACACATTTTCAAATGAACAGCAAATGATTTTTCACAACACTGTAGCTTGACAGGTGAACTGACTTAAAAAAATAAATGGTGTTATCCTTATCTTAAAGCTACAACTTGTCTGGAAGTTACAGGTAAACAAATAAAATGGAAATAAAGGATTTTTCTCTTCTCAGATTACTTTCTCTTGCAAAAGAAAGGTAACATACCTAAGCACAGAAAAATAACCAAGACCTCTAATTCTCTTATACCGTCAAATGAGAATTTTGGTAAATGTTCCCATCTGCTGATTGTCAAATCACACTGAAGAGTAGGCAAAGTCTAGGGTGTAAATTTCCCTTTAAAGCTTTCAACATACTCTTCTATCTAGGACAGATGAATGACAGTCCTAACTCAGCAAACTCCCTAAGATCAGCTGGAGTACAGGGACATTTATAGTCAGGCTGCTCTCACAGTGCCTCACCATCCTTTGAAGCTCTTCACTCCACATAGGTTTGGTGGAGCTGACCTAAATGATGCCTCCTTACCTACTGAGCTTTCTCTGTGGAACAGAATCACACAAAATACCACCCAAATTACTGAGGCTACACTGGGAGTCTCCTCCTCCCCCTTATTTTTTTTTTTTTTTTTTAAATACTAGATGCAGTGATGTGCAAAAATGTTAAGCACTTTTCCAGATTTTCTCTGAAGACAATCACTGGGCTGGCACTGTGAGGCTCATGTGCCTGAAGAGCAGCCTTCCATCAAGGATGTCCTGCTGCAGCCGCTCATTCACCACCCTCTCATAAACATGTTCATCCTTCACAAAGTGCCATGAGGAAGAAGTGGAGCCACTTTCTGACCCTGCTCTGCTTTCTCTGGTCTCATAGGGTACAGAAATTCAACATGGTGCTGCCCATCTGCCATGCGGAAAACAATGTTGTCACTGTAGCTGTGCTCACTGCCATCGTGCTGGTAAATCACCAGCCCTGCTGCTGGCTCTACATCAGCGAAGTACTTGCAGCTGGGTGATACACCCAGTACCTCGAGCTTCCCCTGTTGCAGGCCCCACAAGACCCAAGCCTTCACCTCTTTCAGACTGTCCTCATCGCTGATCTCTTAAGTTGTTGCTGGATAGGGGCTGTGACAGGCCCTCAAAGAGCATCAGCTGTGGGCCAGCCACACGACAGAAAGCGGACACAGGGGCCAATGTGTTCATAGGCTTTACCAGGATCATGAAAGCAAAAGGCTCAGAGGAGGCACAGTCAGGGTCCAGCACTTCCATTTCTACCTGGAAAAGCTGCTCCTCATCTGAGTCTAGGGTAGAGGGGCTGGTAGGCGATTTTGAGCTCCTTCACCTCCTGCTGCAAGAAGGCAACAAGAAGGCTGCTGGGGTCATGGGTGCTGAGCAGGAAGTCTTGCTGTTGTGGGTCACTGGGCCAGGCAGAGGTGAGGTTGAAGATCAGGAGGTGTGGGGAGGTCTCCAGGTCCTCAGCAGCCAACATGTCCAGGATGAGGGCTGTGACTGCAAATTGGTCCACTTCCATCATAAGCAGCGCCGGGAAACTGGGCTTGAGTGCCTTCTTGTCTGTCTCTTCGCGGATCCGCACCAGCGCCTTAAAGTACTCCTGCTGCTCCGGCACAGTGGCAGGCTGCATTGACACTCACGCCGGGATGCAGCCCTGGCTGGGGGAGGCAGTGGCCGCCATATGCTGGGAGCAGACCCCCGCTTGCAGCACGGCAGGGCAGTCTCCGGTGTGGCCGGCGGGCAGAGGCCGCTCCTCGGCGTCCAGCAGCCGCCCGTAGGCGGGAAGGGGGCTGGAACCGGCAGCCTCGGGAGGCAGCAGGGTGAGACGGCGGCGCCGGCCGGGTTCGCTCTAGGTTCAGGTCAGCACCTTGCCGTCCAAGGGGGCGCTGAGCCCCCGCAGCTACTCCACTGACAGGGGCAGGCTGCAGTTGAGCAGGCGCAACTGCCGGGAGAGTATCTGCACTTCCAGCGTGAAGGGCACGACAAGGGCCCGGCGGGGCGAGTCGTAACGGAGCTGCAGACGGAGGCGGTACTGGCCGGGGCTGCGGGCCCTGAAGTGGGTGTAGGTGACCTGCCCGCGGGGTAACGCAGAGGGGAGGTGCAGAGGATGCAGAGCCCGGGCGGGCTGTGGGCCCTGCCCGCTCTCCAGCGCTGCCGCAGCACACCTGTCCCCAGCAGCACCTGTGGCACCGGTTCCGCAGCCAGGTTCAGCGAGACAAAGGGGCCGAGAGGGACTCGCAGCCCCTGCTTGGAAACAGGGGCAGCAGAGGTGTCGAGCTTCACCGCGCCGCGCACACAGGAGCCCGATCAGCAGCAGCGCCGCCGAGGCCGCAACCAGCCGTGTCCCCACAACCATGGCGCGGCTGCCGCGGCTACTAAGGGGCCAGGGCACCGCCCCGGGACTGAGGGAAGGACCCTCCATCAGCGCTGCCGTAGGAGCCACGTCCCCGGCTGGGGCCCTTGGCCGGGATGTCCCCGTACACCAGGGACGGCGGCGAGGAATGGGCTGGGGCCGCGAAAAAGCCGCGCGACCCGCGGCCAGGGCGGGCTGCCGTGCTGGATTGGTGCGGGAGAGCCGCAAGCCCGCCTCTGCCCCAATCCCAGCGCAAACATGATCGCAGCCTCTCTCCCTTGTGAGGTGCGGCAGCGAGGGGATGACAGCGAGATCGCGGTAGTAAAATAGAGGTAGATGAGGCAGACAGTGCCGGTCCTGAGGAGCAAGGCGGAGCTAGGGAGATGCGAGGAGTGGCAAAGGGGAGCAGGCACTCAGGGCAGCCGGCAGTAGCCGGGCAAGCTCAGCCGAGCCTTCCCGGGCAGCAACAGTGCTCGTCTCGGCGCCGGGTGGAGCCCGCAAGGTCCACGGCAAGTGCCTCCCCGCCCAGAATCCAAAACACGAGTGTCATCTAGAGGGGTGAGCGTATTCAGCTGACACAGAATTTCAAAGCCAACAACTTCGTGCTCTAGAAGAGGCTATTGATACTTCGTCTTTTCGTACAGGTAGAAGTTTCCTCCCCTCACCCCAAACTTGGCATACAGCTCATGCTGTGTGTTGAGACAACAAGGTGAAGAGAGAAATTGACAAAGCGGCGGTGTCTTCAGGCTGTTCGATTACTGCTAAGCGATTCCTCGCAGCTAGAAAAATAAAAGCAGCCTAGGCGGTTTCCGCTTTGCTCAGGACCATTCCTATTCAGTTTGCCTTGCAGGTGCTCAGTCCTTGCTCAGGCTCCTGGCTGAGACTAGAAGATAAAAATGCTACTGGATTAAAAACAAAACAAAAACAAAACCAACACCAAAACAAAACCACCTAAGGTTTCTGTTGAAATTACCACTGCACTTTTTAGTATTTTGCACTTTGAGCCTATTATTTCATTAAAGTGACAAGTTGCTTAAAGCTTTATGTACTGTTTATGATTTTTCCTCTGAAATTCTTCAGGAAAACATCAGCAATTTATTGAGTCCCTCTGTGCAGGAAGATTGTTTTCATACTCTTAACTACCACAAAATAGGACCAGGCTTTTTTATCTTTAATATCAACACTTTTTTGCAAATAAAGTACATAGGGAGACCAAGTATACTTTGCTAGTTTAGTAGCAGGTTTATACAATCATTTGCTAATAGACACTAACAAAGTTCTATGGGACATGTCCTTTCAGGAATCTAAATATGTTCAGCTCATTTTCCTCAAGCCAATAGGATATCTCTGGGCAAATATAACTGGACTAATCAGTAATGAAGGTTTTGCTGAATAATCACTTACAGGTAGAAGAGGGTTCTATGTTCTTGATAGATTCAGACCCACTATGCCAAGTTCTGTTCTTTGGTAGCACTATGTAACTAGTAACCCAAATTACCTACCAAAAACTGTCTGTATATCTACAAAGATACACAAAAATGCAAAGTTAAAAGAACTTGCATTTTTTCCATCTTTAATCAAATCTAGACATTGTTTTATAAGGAACAGTGCCAGTACACAAGGTCTGTGAAAAATTTAAAGATTTTATGTTGTTTCCAGCAAGTTTCCTAGAAGGCAAGACAAATTTTCCCATTAAAATAAGTGGAATGAGAAAAGTGTTCAATTAAAATTTTTATCTCACGATAAAAATTGGGCAGGAAAAATTGAGGAATTGCTTTCCCATGTACTTGTGTTCAGCTTGCTTCTATCTTTCAGTTTGTTCTGAGGTAGTACAGTTGATCAGAAATATCAACGTACACCTGAAAAAAGGTAGATGTATTGTGAAGTTATGGAAACCTAACATATAGCGATATTAAATGTATTCTACAATAGTGTTGATAACCTAAATCCGAACCACATGCAATGCTTCTGACTACCTTGCTCATATCCTCCTCTGTTTCACTTTTAAAATATTTCATCTTTCTTATGTCAGTAAATCCCTGTCCTGTAAGCATGCAGACATAGGTGCTCATATTAATAAAAATTAAATTAAATTGATGGAAATGCTTTCATATATATTTGCAGAAAGGGAATATTTGTTTCCCCAGCTCTTAGGACCTCATTCAAAGCCCTCTAAGTCCTCCAATCACCTTTCAGTTGGTTTGGTGGACTTTGGATCAATGTTAGTTATACAAGATACTTAGAATCAAGTTCAAAGAATTGTTAAACAAAACCAAAATTTTACTTGCTCAAGTAGCTTCACTGTGCCTCAAACACAGCCAAGTGGCTTCCTTCCTATAGTCATATTCCAGTTAAAAATAAACCAATAAAAAACCCAACCGCTGTATTGCAATATTAAAGCTAGTTGTGGCTAATGGGAGAGATCAGATGTCAATAAATTAAGGATGCTTGATATCAGTGAAAGATGCTAGAGATCTTGATCTATCACCATGTTAGTCCAATGCTATGGAAGCATAAATATGTGTTAAAACAAAACAAAACAAACAAAAAAAACCAACCACTTTTCCTCTGTGCTCTGCATCTACATTTCTTTCACTAATACTCCTGATCTCAAATTACACTTGAGATCATTTCTGCTCTACATTCACATAAGACCATAAGGTATTCATAGCTAAGAGACAGTCCAAACCTTGGTGCAATATAGAGGATTCATTAAACTGGAAAAGAGAATCTCCACCTGTTCCATTAAAGTCCAATAAACCTTAGTTTAAGAGTTACGCTGACAAATTGTGTTTAAGAAAAGTGAGGTTAAAGGAGCTCCTTGAAAGTGAGGAGTTCTGAATCAAATTTTTTTCTTATAATCACACAACTATAATTAATTTTGGATACACAAGCCCTGATGCACATGTTAACCTCTAGTAACCAAGTAGAGTGCAGCCCGTCCGACAGTTCATTGTGGCAATCATCTGATTGAGTTGAGAGTTAAGATTTCAAAGCCAATTACCATAGAAATTATGACCTGCAACCCAAATCAGCTGACAGATTTTGTACAGAACTAAACTTAAGTAATCACATTAAGACCCCTTTTTACAGTCACACAAATATATGTAAAATTGCAACCAGAAAGATGTTTGAGTGACAATTTGCTACATTAAGTGATGTGTGAGCACTTTAAAAGCAGATAACACGTCTTCCAAAACCTCTTTCTGATGGTTAGGTTATTTCTCACACTTGACAATGAGCATTTTAAGCAAGTCTTAACAAGCATCAGTCATGTATGTGAAAATATAGAGATACAATAAAAAGAATGGTATTTTTGCTTATCTTGGAATTTAAACGTGAGCAGTCAGGGGCTTAAGCAGAACTGGCTGTGCCTGCTACACCAGCAAACACAAGGCATTTGATACACAGGGAAGGTTAACATAAATGGCTAAGAGACTCTCAGGAGGTATAAAGCACTACCACTGCACTGAACTGTAAATAAAATTACAACTAATTTAGAATATACCCTACTGTTTCTCTCCTTTTGCCATCCTCACATGTCCTCAGGCATACAGACCTCAAAACCTGGTATTTGTTTGCATAATCCTGCAGTTCCTACAGCCAATCAGAAGTAATTACCCCACTCACACAATAGCAGAGTTTGAAAAAGGGTTGTCATTTACAGCTTAAGTCTATGAAAGCTGATTCCTTAAAACTTTTTTTAATAGTTATATATAACTTGTAGTTTTTATTTAAAAAGTAATATACAGACTTACCCATTGTGACTGCAAAATATAAATACTGCCTTAACCCTGATAATAGCTTCATCACTAAGAGATAACAGCTATACTGATTTATTTTGTGATATAAAGTCAGACTACGGCTGCACTAGTTTAAAGCAAGTTTGAACATCACATGGCATTTTAGTTTCAACCATTTATGTTGCATACCCTAGAGCACACAAGGGACTTTGGTGGTACCAATACAGGAGACTTTTACTCTCCATTCACAAACACCACAAGTCTCACTGTTCAGAGAAGTGGCAAGCTTTTCCCAAGGTCAGAAATTAGACCTCTCATGGTGTCCTCTCTAAGGGCTCAGTATCTAGGAAGTTGCTGGTTTTAGTTGTCAAAAGAAAACTGTACTGTGGCACTATCATTCCAGGTTTTGGCTGGGAGCATGACCCCAACATGTAGGAGCTTTAGTGAAAACAATCTTGGGTTTTATGTCAGAAGAGCAATCTCCTAAGAAATGGAATGCTACAGAGCTTTTTCTTGTTCTTCCCCTTGATAAAACAGCATTATATCATCTCTGCTTCTTACTATTTCTCAGTGGTCACAAACGCTTTGGCTAGTCATATATTTAAAAAAGTATACACACACCCTCAACCCGAAAACAAACAAAACCTAATCGCTATATGAAACAGAAGCTAAGCAAGGAACAAAATTTTTAAGACTAATTTAAGGGATATTCAGTTGGGTTATCAGCAAGACAAACCTTCCCAAGCCTAGAAACGCAAAAAACCTGAGAGAAGACTTAGTAAAAATCATTCAAGCCCATAGAAAGAAGAGCTGCCTACCTCTACAGCTGGTGACAAACACTCATTTTCACATACTTGCTAGTGCTCTTTTAAAACTCTGTACTCTGAAGTTAGCTTTGACTACTGAACCACTGGCTTCTGTAAGCGACGGCTGTAAGGTCTGATTCTTCTGCTGGGTGTTACAAGCAGGTGTTACTTGGCTGACCTGATTGGCACCAGCCTTCATGTACACCTGGGGAAGGTGCTGCCCAGCACTCCCCAGCAGCTGTTATCAATGGAGTCATCATGTACATAAAACTGCCCCCCTTGATTTGAGTTTGGCTAAATAAGAAAAGAAACAAGTTTTGGGTCTAAACTATGTAATTTCTTTGCATTTTCTCCCTCCCATCCCCCTGTTTCAAGCTTATAGCTTTTGAGAGGAAAAGTCTTTGCAGCAAAACCTTCCATAATTTGTAGCTGCTGTGAAGGCAGAAAGGGAAGCTTTAGATCTCAGAAAAATCACGTTATCACAAAGAGCCCACTACGTAAGAGTCTAGTTTAAGTCTCCCATTACAAATGTTTAAGTCCTTTATTTAAAAGGACAATCTACCACCTCCCACCCTGCGACACTGAAGTAGCTCCGTCATCAGAACAACTTCTTTCCCCATCCTAATAGCATATTTGGAAACACTGAACAAGGAGAGCAATTCTTTTCAGTCTCCATGCAGTGCGTACAAGTGTACAAGCCCACAGCACAGCTTTTATCTGTTATTGTACATTTACGGCATTGAGGTTCACAACAGGTAGATGAGTTTATTAAGTGATATGCTTTGATAAGCCAAGGTGCAAACCATTGTGACTATTATGACTTAGTTCCTCTAGCAATTTTTTAAATCTTTGATTTGGACAGCCACTCAGAGGTTATGTGGCTAAAAGTTCTCATCTGAAGAATACCATTTCTGTACTACAGGTGTACTTATCTAAGTATTTAATTAACCTTAAAAGCGTGATAAATTTTATAATAAACAAAAAATGCCATAGCATGGCAGTTTCTCAAAGCCTTTACATTACCCATTTTCTAAACTCTCCCTAAATTGAATGCCTTTCTTATTATCATCAATATTAAAAATCTGTACTGCCAGTATCTGTGCTTGCCACTACCAAAGCTACAAAAAGGATCATCTTCCTATTTCTGTTAGTTACTGCTTTGGCTATGCATCCAACATATGTATTAACCTTCTTAATCACACTTGAAAACTCAGCTCAAAACACACTCGTGCTCTGGGTCTGCCTCTCTGCCAGGATGTGGGCCTGAATTCCCTGATCTTAAATGCATATTTCATGGTCTTTTTTTCTCCCATAATACTAGAAATTGTGGTGCCCATATGCCTAAGACTGGATCCACACATCTTTACAGGGAACACTGTATACCCTTAGATAGATGTTATGATTTTCTACATACTTTTCTTGAGTAAAAATATTATTTAAGTAGCAAGGATTGTACATCAACTTTTGCGTGTCTAGTCTAATTTGTGCCTCAGTAGTTTGCTAGGTAGGATTTCTGATTTCTTATGGATTAATTTTCTGAGAAGACATGATAAACCCCATAGTTAGTGTTTCTTACCTGAAAGCACACACTTTTACACATTTTCTTAATGGATATATGAAATAGCAAGGGCACCAAAAGAGCTTGGAATTCCTGCCTAAACTGTTTGAGACAACCAAGTCCACCCACAATGTTCAGGGCAAAACCACCAAATAAAACAAATTCCCAGAACAAATAAAATGTATTTCTAGGTCTCAGTAAACATTAGCTTTTTTCTCAACTGTCTTAATTGAAAAATCTGCTGTGAACTGAGATGCAATTTAGCACATTTTGGTAGTAGGCAAGAAGCTTACAGCTGGCTATTGGCATTCCTTTGTGAGTTTTTGCTCTGTCTGCTTTGGGATAATATGATACTTTAAACTGAGTGTACCAAACACTAATTGAGTAGTAATAAGCAGGCAGAGGATATTTCCTGGACATTAGTAAGTGGCTGAGAGAATGCAATACCTGTGGGATTAACTCTAGATACTTATTAACAGTTGCTGTGCTTTTTTGCTTTGGACAATTATAAAGAAAAATCTCTTGTTAAGGTGTTTTATAAATAACAGTGGTTTTGATCAATATAACACAATATTTCTAAATACTACTTGTATTTAAAAAAATGTGGATTTTTTTTGTATTGCCTCAACATCAAGTTCAGCAAATATCTCTCAACATAATTTCATCGAATTTACTACCTGTAAGAGAATTCTTTTGTCTCTGTAGCATTAAACGTAGCATTACACATAGCGTTACTTCAAGAACTTTTAAAGCATAAAGGATGCATGACAATTGCCTGTGAGACTCTAAACCCTTAAGATTTACAAAATACAGGGGTTTCCATCCTGACTATTTTTCTGACAAGTAGCCTTCTTATCTTTGTATAGCAACAAAGAGGTATCTGTCACTACAAATAGAACTTACTGTTAGCTGGATTTAAAAAGCTATCTTTAGAGGTATTTGTTCTGCATGTTGAATTTAAGGTTTGTCAAACACAAGCATGGTATAACTTCTTTAAACACATGCTACCAACACAGTCCCAAGATCCTGGCCACACAAACCCGATAATATTAGTGAAACCCAGGTTTCTCTGAAGTCAGTGGGAGCTTTGCAGCCAGGTTCCACAGGACCTTGGTTCATTAGTATCAAACTTCCATATTTCGTCCATTTCTCTGATCAACTATTTGGCCTAAAGTATATAAAATATCTTTGCAGGTTTCAGATATCTGCATGCTTATCAGCCAGCAAACACCTCTGGATTAGCAGGTCTTGGAAATGAAGAACACTGCAAAGCTTCACAAAAAAGTATTTTGTTATGCTTGGCCCCCATGCTGCAAGCACGGTGAGCAAAGGCCCTTCTTTTGGGCAAGTTCCCATTCCCTAGAATACTTTCTAGAAACAATTTAACTTTTAATCAAATAAAATGCCTAAAAATAAATAACCACAGTATGAAACACTTTTCTGCCTTTTAGAAGAGCAAGAGTTGGGACAGCAGTCATTTGTTTCATTTATTTCCATTCTTTCAATTTTATTTGATGGAAAACAGATGAAGGGAAGAGACACAGCCATTTACATTGAAACCAATAGCACTTCTACCATTTTTGTCCTAGTCATCTTCCCTGACACAGGGAGATACCAACTATATTACTGTAGGTGTACACATCTCATCATTTCTGTGCAAGTTTTTACCCACACAACTTTGATCCCATTCTACCCCCATGTTCTGTTATAACTGAACCTGGATCTACTTTCAAAGTCCTCTCAAGGTGCTTCTGTAGTGTTCCCCAGAACTATATAGGTTACTGCAAACCTCCTCTAAGCCCCTCATAATCCACATTTATCGAGGAGGAGCTTAGGGAGGGGTCTAAATAGTTTTGCTTTTCCTCCCGATTAGCACAAATTCTTGCAACTCTGCTCCCCAAAATTTTCTCAAGGCTGGCCAGCTTGTTTGCCTTTTATAAGATGCAGCTGAAACCAGTAACATCACTCAATTCTTCAACAGGGGAAGGTGAGCCAGAGCAAACACAGGTACAACTCAGTTCCAGTGCCCTCCCAGGGCCAGCAAACCCAGGTACAGCTCAGTTCCAGTGCCCTCCTGGGGCCAATCTGCCATGTGATGGAACCAAGAGTCCAGAAAATAGAGACTCAAGCTCCTGTGAATCTTGTCATTAGTTCCTAGGCAGGGAAGACCACTAAAATTACCCAGAAAAAAACCCCCAGAAATCAGTAATTGCTTATTAATCATGTTTGGGTTGGTTTTTTAGTTTTGTTTTTGTTTGTTTGTTTGTTTGTTTGTTTTTCCTGAAGATATCTTAGGGGTTTTAATTGCCTTTATGTGTAAGACGTCCTGAAGTTCGGATCCAGCTCCAGTATGCTGTACATTGTTTGAGAATAAAGCCGGTTGTTGAATGAAAAATTATACCAACACATAACAACAATGCAATGAAATGGTGTTCCTCTACAAACTAAAATTATCTATCAACAGGAAAAATAAACAGGCAAACCAAAAAAGAAGGTACTTGTATTTGACTTAAACATGTGGTCAATGTAATCTGTGATTTTGGAGTGATGATAATGTGATATAAAGTATTTTGCTGCAAGGACAATATTGTTTAAAATGAAAGATTTTTATTTTCTTATCCTCAGAGAATGGTTGCTTTTTGTCTTTGAATTTAAGTGAATTTTTAGTATTTATAAATGATAATTAATTGTTGTTAGTTAACACCATACTTCCAAAACAAGAGGAAACATTTGTAGAAACTATAAACAGTGTGTGCCTATTTGCATAAGTGAAGATACTCTCCCTTTATCAACCCTCAAAAAGAGCAAAAACAAAACCCTTTCCTTCTTTTCCATTTTCTCATAGAAAACGCTCAAAAACTGAGACAGGTAACTGATCCTGTGCTGTGCACTCTGTAATCTTTTACATGTGGACAATGACAATGGTTTGCTTTAAATCAGCCTCACTTAAAAGGATCAGTGATTTACACCAGCAGGGAGAACCATCTGACAGACTCGGGTAACATTACTTCATTAACAGTAACATTCTATTGGCAATGAGACCTAAAAGCATTTGATTTATCTCACTCCTTGACACGCTCTCTTTATGGGGGCAATACACGATCTCCTGTTTTCAGAGGTTTCCTGGATGTCTGACTACTTCACCTGCACAACTGACTGACTTTCTTTATCTTTAATAAATGGTTTTAACAAATCCTACTTGTCTCTTCCTCTCAGACAGCCAGTGGGTCTGATTATATAACTTGACAATTTCTGCAAAACAGATAAAACTCCAAACTCCTATCCTCCTATCTGAAGTCCTAACATTCATCTGTCTCCTGGCTTTAAAACATAAATATAATCCATGGTCGTGGCACTCAGCACAAGAAGAGTGACCAATTACAAGGGAACAATTATCAAGTTACTTCAAACTTTAATGACAATTCCATATGAAGCATAATGGCATTTGGTTGCCTTGAAAACCTATCTTTACAGCTAGTGAAACAGATGAGTAAAGCAAAGCCCAACCAATTCAGTAAAACTCTGGAAGGTAGCAGAATAACTCACATGCACTTCAGCATTCAGCCTATCAGCCAGATACAAGAATAGAGAAATATAGCTCATGTACTATACAAATAAGGCAGAGACAGCAGGGCAGGCCTGTTCCCATGCCCTTGCAAAACAGCAAATGGAGACGAACAGTGCTGGACGCATGGGGAGAAAGTCTCGTTTCATTCCCAGTACAGTAACACATCCCAGATGGGTCAGTCTGTCTCACTATCCAGGTGAGACGTCTCTCCCAGTGCCACTGAATGACTTAGCTCTGTTTTTCCATGCTCCCAAAAATGTCTTCTGAAGAGTTAAAGGCATGTTCATGCGAAACAGGATAAGAAAAGCCTGCTTGAAGTAGCCTGCCTTTTGAAACTGAGAGAAAGATTTTGCCTGCTTCTCAAACAGACAAGAGTAATTTAGGAAACAAACTAATCAAATTTCTGCCACCACTGGTCGCTGGGCAGGAATGACAGGATTCTGCTGAGAAGTGTTCATGCTTTTTGCCTTCACAGTTTTGGGGAGAGTTACAAAATATGACAGTTGTGGGTAGTGAAGATTATCTTTGAAAATTCAGCTTTCCCCTTCTTGGGAAAATGTCTCCAAATGCAAAATGAATTTGTTAGTATTTTGTTTGTTTAATTTTTATTATCAGTATCTTGCTTGCTTGAATATGGCACAGTGAAGCACATTCCTGAATTCTGTGGGTTGGTCTCATGTCTACAAAAAAATCCCCCGAAAACCCCAAAGAACAAAACCAGCCACCAAAATCCAAACCAAAATGGAATGTTGGATGTAAGTCTTCCCATGCACAGATTCTTGCAATAGCATTACATAGCCTCCTTACGCTTAAACTCTCCTGCAAGACAACTCTTCAAACTTCATTGTCCAGAGCACTCCAGACGCAGTATTATTCAAAGGTGTTTCATAACCTTCTTACAGATCTTTAAAATAACGTCACAGGTCTGTTTTCAAAATACACAAAAGGCAGGAGACAGAGTGAAGGCTGAAATAGAAGTCGTAAACTTCCTCCTTTTGTCTGTGGCCAAACATGATGGCACATTCAAGTGAAGACAGGCACCTGAAATACACAAGCACCATGAAGTAAATTAAGGATGAGTTTTCATTCCTGACCCTACTTTCATGGCTTGTTTTTTTTTTTTTTTCCCAATTTAAGGCAGACTTCTAAACCTGTTCCTCATAGGCCTTTGTAGCAATAAAATTGATGTAAGGTATGTAGAAGAAAGAAATTATATTGAAAATTGATGGAAAGTCCTATTGTATTCACTGATAAGATTACCAGGGATAGATCTTCGCATTTACTAGGCAACTGATCTTTAACATACTGATCATCCATTTAAATGAAAGGTGAACTCCTTTAATGAGATTCACAGAACCATTTCTCAAAACAAGGGTCCTTGAGACAGTCCTTCATTTAATATATACTCACAAGAAAAACAAAATAGTCCCCCTAAATATCGTATCTGCTCAAGTGGCAACAGGACAAGAGATGCTTCAGAGTTGCGTTTGAAAAATTCAAACATGGAAACCAGAAAGGAAGTAAGATTTTTTTACTTTTGTTTTAATGACTTGGACAAAAATCAAACTCAAATCCTTCTGGTTATTTCTTGTGGAACTAATAAAAGCTTCTGCAAAATAAAAGTTTGGCTCTCTTGCAACTAACAGCTGATGAGACTCTCCTGCTCCTCAGTCAGTTTAATAATTGCACTAGACAATTCAAAACACTTGAATTTTAAGGTGTCTGGTTTTGCTCCTCCCCCCTCCCCTTATTTTATTTATTTTCCCTCATCCTTCAAGAGTCTCAAACTAAAGACTTATGCCTTTGCATGAAGGAGTGATACTGTACTACCTTCCATAAATGTAATTTTCTGACAGCAGGTTTACAGTTTCTTGTGAGTAATTGTCAGTGACCATAATCTCATGGACTTTGTCCAGCAGCTGGTTCTCATTTAGGTTTACCTGCATTGCTATTTCAAAAGGGTCGCTGAAGATCTGAAGTTATTCCCTGCTAGACTGTTACTCTTTACCAGGTCCCTTGATGCCCTGGGAAAACTACTTTACATTAATTTTCTCACTTGTAATCATTTTACTTGTTTCCCCACCCCTGCCTCCCTTTTTTCCTCCCCAGTGACATAGGTTTGACTAGTTTTCCTGTCTCACATCTGAAGCTGTTTCAGGTTCTGCTTGAAATCAGAGTAATACTTCATGTCTCTTCCTTCTGACCCTTTGGACCTATATGCTATTGACATTCTTTCATAGCCTAACATCTCATGTAGGTTTCTGGGAGCATACCAATAGCTTTCCTTTCCGCAGCATTTTTTTTTTTTAAGTTTATTTTTTAGAGGATGAACTTCTGACAAGTAGTGATTAATGGGTATCAGCTATACATGATGTATTTTCTGAACTGGAAAGTATCCAAGCTTCATACATTACTGAAACTGAAGCATGTACTTTATAGCATGCTCTAAAAATTTAATGCTCTGGCTGAAAAAAAGCCAGTGAGCACCAAGAATCTAACCCTGTCTGCCTAAGTATATTCTGTATGATCACAAAAATATTGCTCTTTAAAAAGCCATAATACTTCTTTGTTTGATTTTTATCTTGAGACACTAGACAGCAGACTCATTTTTTAATGTGCAATAATAAACTCATATAATTAACATACAAACTGAAAGTTTATTTACATTTTCCCCCAAGGTAATGCTTCCCTCATAATAAAAAAATAACGTAAGATCTAAACTACAGTGTGTAGCAGCACTACCTCAAACTAATATGAAGAGACTGTTGCACCTTCAGGATATTCTCATGACTTCTTGTGGTGGGAAATTTTTAATTCATTAAATATGCATGCTAGTTATTAATTTTTGCACTTTGTTGATTTCTCCTCCCACTCAGTTCCCTTTACTTATATCCAGGTTATACTCTTTTCTTCAGATCTGTTTGCAAGAAGCAAAAGACTATTTTATTCTGCATGTGGCCACATTAGAGTGATAAGGATGGAACACTTCTACTGTTTACACCAGATCAAAATCAACTATTTAAAAACACCTGTTTATAGAAGTAACCGGTTCCAGGTTCATCTTTATGCAAACATTCTTTAACAGAGAATTAGGAGATCATTTAGACACGGTGAAACATTTCTAGATACAGGCAGATTCCTTCTAAGCAAAAAACCAAACAGATTAGAAAGAAGAAAGAGAAAAGGAAAAGTCCAAGCCCATCAGGCTGAGGAAACTTTGATCACTTTTGTGTGGTTAGAATACAATAAAAGATATCCAAAAGTCTTGTTTCACAGTAGGACAAGGTATTCCTTAATCAAGAAAGAGATCTTCCAAGCCTGTTAGCATATTGTCTAAGGTCTGCAGTGGTATGGCCTCACTGGCTTTCATCCAGTTAACGCTCTGTAAATTGGAAATGAGATCAGCATCAATCCCTGTGGCTCATAGGCAAACGTGGGCCTTTTGCTTGCCTCCCAGCCACATAACTCTGCAGGTTTAGGCTTGTGGAACAGTACATTCCAACACCACAACCAGCTGGACATCAAACCCTGGATAGTCTTCCTGGGAATTCACATGTTTGTCAGTGAAGCATAAGTATCTTATCAAACATAGAGTCAGGGTGATACACCAGAGTCACTAGAGTAGCTTGCTTCATGTAACTGATCCAAGGTTAGCAATTAAATTATTTCAGTATTTCAGGAAATCTTCATGACTTTTGCACTGTTACTTTTACTGTTTACAGTGTATCTCCTTTTAAGCCACTGACTATTTGCTTTCATGGAAACACCAGGACTTAATCATAATGGAAAAAAAAAAAACCTCAACCGAAAACAAACCTAAAGCAAAACTTAAAACCACACAGATCTCTTTCACCAAACTTCAAAGAATAATAAGAAACATCTCCTTTTTCCAGCCTTGTCCAATTCTGGGATTTATATCTGATCTTAACTTCACAGATTGGCAAATTACACCACTCTATCACAACCAGTATTTTCTCCTCTGTGGTGCATACACGTTTCCACGCTTCCTGAGCACCAGCCACTGCTTCCCATGCAGAAGGTTCCTTCTACCTTGCAAAGGGTTAATTACTACTTGGATCTGCTTACATCTTTGGTAAGTTGACTTTATGGACTTGGCAAATTATAATAACCCTCCTGAGAAAACTGAAAACAGTCTTCTGGGAATGGTGGATGTTCACTTGTAAAAATTCTGGAGCCTAAGTGCCTCCAACCCAAAACATATCAATGATTCCTGAACAGAAATACTATTTAACTGTGATACATATTTCAGTTCTTTGCCAACAGGCCCTCCACTACCACCACTTTTTCTTTGCAGGGCCCTGGTCTCTAATTCAGAGTTGCAAAGAATGTTGTGGTATATTTCTTTAGTTCATTAGTAATTAATGAAAGGCAAAGAGGAAGGATTACTACTCTACATTGCCACACAGCAACAACCACCCAGGCAGACCTAAACACACCTTCCATGTGATGATTACATAGCAGCTTTGGTTCCCAGTTTTCTATATTACTTCACCATATATCATCCTGATTTAAGCTTTTCTGTGTGCAAAGCAATTAATTTAAAAGCACTGCAAATGCTTTGAAATTCTATACTGTTTAAGGAGAAAGAGATGCTCTTGCTGTATGCAAGCAGAGTTTATGGAATATACTGTGCTATGACCAATCAGGAAGATCAAACTCTTCCAATGTTGACAGGTACTGGTTGCACAGGCTGCTTGAAAAGGAAGTGCCTTTTCAAACATACCCTTTCTGCATATCTGTAATCTCTTTTCTGGCTAAATTCACTTCCTCTCCCATACTGTCACTACTGTCAAGTTTTTTAAAACTTGAAGTTTATCACATTCATTCAGTCATAAGCTTCACCAGGACTCCTGCCCCAAAAGACCTAGCTCAGGAACCTGCAATGTCATAACAACTTTGTTGTTATCACCTTGACACAGTTCCTCCTTGTCACTGAAAATGTCCGATAAGAAAAATTTCCTTCAATATATCTACATAATTGGATAGGAAACATTCTTCTGATCTAAAAAATGTTTGCGTCTAAAAGAGTGCTTCCTTTTCTCAGCTGGGGAATTTGCCATCTTCTGTACCTAAAGAACATACAGACAAAATGACTAACATATTAGGAATGATTACATCAACTGGCAATCAAATTACTGCCTTTCTTCCACTGGCTTGGGAAATACATCTCAAATACAAATCAATGTAGTGTACAGTCCCACTGGCAGCAAGGATTCTGAGAGTGCCTTCCCTGAACCACACCAAGATTACTTAAAACCTGACACACCCAAACCCCCCAAAACCCTGAACAACAAAACATCTTTTCACAGCTCCTATCTCTGCTGTCTTTATCTCGCTAAAGGTAAGACTAGCCTGCTTAAATGCTGCTTCTCTGTCTTCCTATTTACACACACACCTCCCTCATTTGGAGACAAGGCAATGCACTCATGGAGAACAAGGCTGTGTCTCTAATTACCAGAAGCTAGCAGAAAAATGATCAGGAGTGAAACATCTTTAGTCTGAAGCTAACAACACACCACTGGTGGTTAATGGTAGGCTTGTACTTGCCTGATAAGCTAAACCAGCATTGAAAACCTAGATTTTCTCTAGTTAATCATAACAAAACAGCTTTCCCAGACCTCTTGGGAAACTTCAAGGATATGTTCATAGGACTTAAAGAAAAATGCATGTTCTGTTTTAGTTTTGCTTCAGGCTTAGGCTGGGCTTGGTGTGGTCCGTTGACAGATGCTTCCAACAGGGGTTTCTGGTTTGCATTTTGCTTGCTTGTTACTTTTTGTAATAACCGTTGTTTTGGTTGCTGTGGAACACTGCCTAGCACCATACAGCACAGATCTAAAAATTAGTAAACTTACAGTAGCAATGTTATAGCACTCAGCTCTTTCTTCAAAAGGCAGTCTACAAAGCGCTCCCTGGTAATCCAGGGCTGACTAAATACCTGTAGCTCTTTATTTTTACACTGTTGCATAACAAAAGCAGTTGAAAATGCAAAAATCTAACTGATTTCTAAACAAGCTGCTCACGTGCTCAAAACTAGAACTCAGATCTCTGCGTCAAGGGGAGCAGAGTGAAAGCAAGTGCCTGTGCCATCTCTCTGTACCACGCTCACCATCTCATTAGAGAAACTTTGAGCATTTCTGGGTGACAATCCTACAAACACTTTGCCACCCTTCAACAGTCAGCTTCAACACAAAGCTGAAAACTACCTTGGCACAGAACAGAATGATAGGTGAGAAGACAGCTGATTCAGTAACTCATTTCACAGGTCCATTTCCATACTCACCTTCTTAGCTGCTTGAACATAAATCATGAATGTATCTTGAGACTCTTACTTTCTGGCTTAGCTCGAGTTGCCTCAACTCAACTGTATTTGTCTTGCAGTACTCAGTGGTCTCCTCTCCCCTTCTTCATTCTTCACTGGACTTTTGTCGCAGAGCTTAGTCCGTGGGGTGGAACAACACTTGGCCATGCATGAGCCACAAGGCAAGATACTGTGTAACCCCAACCTGGTCCCATAACTAGTGCGCCAGGACTGCTACAGCTGTACCAGCTGGGCATGGATCACTATTCAGAGGTTTCCTAGCCTCTCTGCAGTACAGAGAAAGAAAAAAATCTGGCATGAAAATCCCTGTGGGATAGAGTCTGAAAGGACATTAACAAGGCTTTCTACGCTGCAAGAAATATTTCTCATGCTTAGAAAGTGTGAAGGTTAGACATAGTAAGCTACCTATTTGGAGGCTGCTTCCCAGCTGGTGTTTAGAAGAACATATTTTGTAGTTTGTAAGTGCTCCATACATGCATATAACCACATTGTCTATATGGCAAGTAAGAGCACAGGACTGAATACAGCTTTATTCTTGCAGAAATTTCTTACTTATTGTCACAGCTACAGTGCAGCCATCAAACAGCAGGAGTTTAGTATGTAAGAACATAGCTGTTGTATTTCAAGGTCTCTCAATTAGTTTTCTGATTTAAGAGGACAATAGCAAGTGTTTTATTCTCTCTCCAAGAAATGTAGATTTCTAGCTGTACGAATACTTGTTCAACTGTATGATTACTCATGGATTTTAACTTCACTGTACTGTAATGTGTGCTTCTTCATGGCTAATAGCAACACAATTCCATTGTCTAGCTGCAAATACAGATTGATCATTGTTACTAATCCAATTCAGGAAGCAGTTAAATGACTTACTGTTATAATAAGCTCCATAAATGTTCCCAATGCTTTTCAAAGCAAGTATTTTTGCCCAAAATCTCTGAAAAGATAGTTCCCAGGCCAACCTGATGCTTCAGAATCTGGTTTGGATTTTGTTCCCTTTATCTATCTGCCATCAACCTCTATTCTCAATTTGAGTGAATTCAGGTTACTCTATCACAAGATTTTCTACTCTCGCACTTCCTACTTCCTTAGGTTTAAGTGTAACACAGATTTTTTTCATTTCCCTTAAGAAGTTTCTAACAGCTGTAACAAACATCTTAAGGACATCCTAACTTCCAAGAAAGAGGAAAGCAAGCATCTTCTCTTTTGGGAAATCACCTGTAAAGTCAAATATTTCTGTCTCCACAAGAGCTTTGCTACACTAACAGTAAAATTCTGAGTTTCATGATCAATTCTTAAACTTTATGATTCTTCCTACCAAATGTATTTCATCCCTTCCCATATCCTACAGGTTAGAAGTAATGTTTATGTGTGCCCAAGCAACAGGCTTGGATCAAAAGTTCAGCATCTTAATCAATGCTCTGCTTCATAAGCAGTTCTACTCAAGAAAGAATCTGATGCGATAGACATTTCTGATGGCACTTGCCGGTCACACTGCTGTGATATCTTAAGACTGAAAGGTTTTTGTATTTCACCATTTTTTTGAAGCCTATGCTACCAACTTGATTAATTTTTGATTAATGAAGATGGCTTGGTAAAAATGACAGAATAGGAACATTACATTGTCATGTCCTTTTTATTTACTCTGAGACTATGTCTGTAAGACTTCACACTCCAAAGTACATGTCAAAGTGATCCTTGAAAGGCTGAGCTAGTATTTGAAACCTGTCATTTCCTGTCAGTGGTGTCACACGGTCTCATGCCAGATCCTGTAATATATGGCTCCATACTGACCTCTATAGCTACTGAGGTATGAAAAGCAAGACACATGAAAAAATGCAGGATTGAATATTTTAACAGCACTTCACAATGTGCTCAGTTTTTTTTTTTCAAGAGTTTAGCCACTATGGAAATTGTCACCTACTATCTCTTTAAGCAGACAAACCATTTCAGATCAGGTCCAACAAATGCCAGGTATTACAGAACAAGAAGTATTGTAGGGCAAAGGGACAGATGCCCTTCTGCTTAGATTCTGCTTAACAGGGAAAGGAAGATTTTAAACCAATGATCCTCATCAATGGGCTTAGACTACAGCATAGTTCCCCAGGTCTGCACCATCCTTTGTGAATGTGTCACAAAACTGTAGAGATGAATGAGAAGTTCTCACTTGGAGATGCTAGGAAGCCTTTGCACTGGGAGAGACAAACCTTGGAATAGTGATACTGAGCTGTTTTCTTCTCACGTCATCTGACCTGTTCCTAAAATGTAATAATCTTGCTAAAAGCTGAGGTTTTTTTTATAGAAACAATTTCTATTGGCTATAAGCTCAAGTTGGTTTGCATTAGAAATTACTTCAAGGCCCTGGCTGAACCTAAGGGGTTCCCTTCCTTTGAAAGGAATTTATATAAATCAAGATGCTGTCTATTCCCATGCTGATTTTCCTCCTCCTCCTCTTGCTTCTGCAAAACATGTGTTCTCCAGTTTATCTAAAGGAAAAAAAGTTCATTTTCTTTTAGCTGCACAAGTTAACAAGCCAGGGCTCTACATCTTCCCTTGATCACCGTAAAAGAAGAAAGACTTCTGGTACCCCATTAGGAACACCCAGAATTATGATGTTCATAATGATTCATATAGCAATATACAAAGCAGAGTTTCAATTGTTACTTTTCTGGTGCACACTCATTCTGTGTTGGCTGGCTCAGAAGTATTTAGCAATTGGTCCTTGCTTATGTAGAAATATTTCTTGGATTAGAATACAGTCTCTCTATGCAGCTTATTTGTTGAACTATGTGGTAACAGAAACATTATTTTGCCCTCAACCATTGTTAGCAGAAACATAACCATGACTGAACTGTCTTGGATATACATATGATATTCAGTGTCACGTATAACAAAAGGCATTTTATTAAAAAATTCTATTGAGTGTCAATGGTTTTAGTTCCAACCTATAAAATTACACTTACTGAATTCTGTAACATTTCACTTACTAGTATTTCTGTCTATAACAAATCCTGAACTGGGACTGCAAAAGTACCACCACACTGATTCTCATAATAAAAGGATTCATTGCAGTCATTCTACATAATCCTTCATAACTTGCAATTTCCAAGTTTGCCATCATTTGATTGCAGCCATTATTTGGCTACAAAAAGAAAGCCGTGTCTCCAGATAATGAAGGAAAGGAAGGCTGTCTTGGATCATTTGAAGTCTGAGAATATTTCATTCTTTTATTGCTTACAGCTAGGCTTTTAAAGGATCAAAAAGAGTTTTGCAAGACTAGCTTAGTGTAAAGGCTTATTTCTGATCTGTAGCACAACCAGTGGCCACAAAGAAGGTATTATCTTTGAGAAGCAATTGCACACAGTAATTATAAAGCAGACTACAGCTCATTTCATCCCACTGGGAGAGGGTGTGGAATGCTGCTTCAATTTGTAAACAACTTCTGTATGTACACACTTCATTTTAGCCAGAATGCTTGAATTCACCTGGAAGCTAAGATCTGTGTTTACTGAAATCTTCAATTTCTTCTTACGCATTGTCACTTGTTTGGAAATCAGTGCTCCATGACTGCACCTGATTTCCTGCATGAAGCCATGCCTAATTATCCATAAGATACAATAGAGTAAAATAGATTAAAAAGAGTTTGCAACTTTGTTCGCCATTGGAATTTATCACAATGGGAATAAAAATTTCCTCCTCCTAGGATCTGAAGCAGACGTTATAGTATACAGAAACGGAAAAGAATCCCACCAAACAGTCTTCTAAGAATTCTTACTATATTTCTTATTTTCAAAGACGAGTTAGTGCAGAGCAGCAGGCTGCCTAGACAGCTAAGCCCAAAATATCAAACACTGTTGAAGGAAGGGCATTTGGATCACACACAAAAGAACAAGAGAGGCAGTGGCAGACTAGGAATACATGATGAGTCCTGTTTATGATGGATTAGTATCTATGCAGCTGAATTAAAAACAATATTGGAACCAGGACAATGATAAGGCACCTGAAGCATGCTGCTTCAAAGGAATTCAGATGTATTTTGGGCCTCATTAAAGTGAAAGCAGTTTGTATTTCCTGATCAGCCCTCAGAATCAAGGCTATGTTCTACCTGAGTCAGTGGCCTTGGGAAAGATGTAAAGAGGCTGCCAGCAGTTTACACCAAGGCCAAGGGAACCTATCCCTTCTGACCCAGGGAAGGGAACAGGGCTTGTGTTTAGCTAATGGTAAATCAAACTTGGTAAGGAAATTCAAGCATGGGATCCTCTTGTGAACATGATTTTCTTTTGCTAAAGAAATTAATCTTCACTCTGGATGTGATCTGCTTGAATCATGATTGAAAAGTGGGCTTTCAAAAGACAAAAGTGTTGGACTTAAGGGATCATGAAGAGATAAGTCAGAGATCCCTTCTAGACTAGGACCAAGGTCCATGTGGAGAGAATAGAAAGGATTTCCAAATAAGCATAAGTGATCACCTGAAATGCAGCTTTAAATACAGAAGACAGACAGCACCTCCTTCATAGTGGGGGAAGAGAGCACATCTCCACACAAAACAGTGAATAACCTACCAGTGTACTCTACTGTTTCAGGTCTGAGCTATGCATATTACATCTCCTAGGTATAGTACCTACACATTCAATTTTCTGGATGAGCACTTAAAGAGGTGAAAAAAGATAAACTTGTACATCAGCACCATCACTTTCACTTTTGCTTTAAAAGAAGGTCTCTGTACACACATCCACTGGGGGACCTGATCCTACATGAAAGTTGAGCATAATCTAAGTAGATCTACTGGACTGGGACAGATTAGAATTTTTAAAATATCATATGATCCTCCCTCTTCTTTCTCTCCCTCCCCCAATTAACATGTTAACCCTTGGTATCCTCATTAAACATTACTAATTATGGTCTTGCTATTTCCCTTTTGAGCTGTTTATATTGTAGGTTCAATTTGTACTCTGCCATCTTCAGTGAAATTGGTATTTTAGGTCCAAAGCAAAAGAATTTTTCTATTTTAGACTGTACTCTCTGAAGCATTCTGTGGATGCCTATTCAGATTACATGAGCAACATACCTAGACGTCAAGGAAACTGCATGAGGTTTTACCTAGCCCTTAAAAAGTGGTCCAGCCTGTACAATCTGAATATCAAATTATCTACAACACTGCAGGCTTAGAGAAATGGGCTCTATTTATGTTAAGTATTGCCAGATCTTAAGTGGTAACACCTAGACCTAACAGACTTTCTGTGACTGCAAGCCAGCCTTACTTCACATAGAGATAGCTCTAGACCAGGTATGGCAGTATGATGATGCAAAGAACTACCAGAAACAGCTGAATAGACAGATCAGTACCTCATATGGCTACCAAAAATCCTGTGCACTAACAACACATGAAGTGCTACCTAGAAAATCATCATGATTTTTTCACTGCTCACTTGATAGTTCTTGAAATAGTCTCAGTTAGCAAAGGGTAGAAAAATCATGATCAGAGAAATGGTTTCTAAAAAACCAGCTTGACTTATGACTGACTATGTTTAATCCTGTTTACAGAGAATCCTGCTGATGGGAGAAATGGATATTAGCACTGACACATCAATGCAATGCTACTAAGGGTGAAAAATGAGCCATCAACATCACAGCTATGAAGATGTGTAACTAGCACTGGCTGCTAGGTTTATATGTAGATGTGGGTATTACTATATCATAACTACTCCCAGTGATGCAAAATGTTTGTAGAAGAGTTATTACTGCTACTGAGAATACCTTTCTCAACCTAACCTCTTTGCATAAATAATAAAAATGCTTAAAAATAATAAAAACTTGCCTTTTACAACTATTTTTTCCTGCTAATTACTGGGTATTACATGTTGAGCTTTGGATATTTTAAAAGCTGGAGAATGCAAAAGATATGAACACTTATTAATAAGAAATATTCTAATTTTTAAGGTGCTTTAAGGTATAAGATGATTATGGATTTCAGAATTTGTGTGGGTATTGGTCTGCATCTGCTCTGCTACACACAAAGGTCAGACACAATAGAATGAGTTCAACCATCTCTCCATCCTGGGCTTATTATTTAGTGAGACTATAAAAGGGGAAATGAAGAAAGTGCTTAGCCCTACAGTAGTCAGCACAAATGTTAAGTGAATTTACTTGTTTGATCTCTGAATCTTTTAAGTGCTTACTAATATCCACAAACATTAATTCCTCCTTTGTTGAAGGGCTTGTTGTAATACAGTACAGCATCCCCAGTCCCTGAAAGAGTTACAAGCAGTTGGATTGGATCTCAGAACCACACAGTGCTGAGAGATTCACAGGATGACAGGAAAATTTCATGTTAAAGTAAATATAGTCATGAACGTATATCAGCATGTCCTTTGGTTCCCCACCAGCCACCTCTCACTCCTGCATTCTATTCTCCAACCATAGGCTATAGAAGTGTCCAACTCTTCATTGTGCAGCACAAGATGGCTTTGGTTTTGCATTCCTTGGGGCAAATCTTAACCCTGCAAAAGTTACATTGGGCCTTTATCAGCTGGAAATATCCCTTTCTTCTTGTTAGTAGAAATAGGCAAGTAATCGTCTAACAGTTTAATTACAACATGTTCAGTGAGAGACTTTTACCCACCTCTAATTTGAAGACCAAGATGTACAAATCATGCGTGATATGTCTAGGAAGGAGGAAGTCAATCATTTGTCATGAGTTGATAAAGCCACAGAAAAAGTTTTTTTCTCCTGGTTTGTTTTTTTGTTTGTGCTTTATTTTTTCACCATGAGAATAGTCACTTTTGCAACGTTTGCTAAATAAACCATCATGCTGCCTAGCTGCAAAGGTTTGTTACTTCCCCCCCAAGAAAGGCACATATTTTCCCCAATTTTTATTTCCCTTTCTCCTAAACACTGATGTTCCCATTTAAACATGACCTTATATATCAAGACAAAGGCTTGGTTTGTATACCCTTGTAGCTCACATTAAAGGTAGAAATTTTAAAAACTTTGGAACTAAGCTAAAAGTTATTTGTTTTGGGAACACGATGACAGAACAAGATTTTAAGACAGTTAAGTGTGAACATGATACATGTTACATTTTGGTCTCAGAAGGAAAAATGATAAGGGAGAACACTTAACTGATATTACCATTATTAGTCTTGCATAAATGCTTTTTTGAGGATGCTTTGCAGACATTTGATGTTTACCAAAACAGCATATTTCGACTAGAAAAAATAATAGCTTTTCCTTTTTACTTGGGATTGTTTAATTACAATCCACCTAGTTCTTCATATGTGGTGAAATGCTCCCTCAAATAATCTGCAAATGGAAGCATGCTATTTATGCCATATTGGGTAATATTAAAAATATGTTGAAGCAGATAAAAGAAACTACAAGACAAATAGGATATGCTATATTTCACAAAAAATCTTTTGGATACTGACATGAACAAACGGAATGCTCACACTGTAAGTTCCTCCTGAAGGTGGGGGAGGAGGGAGGAAGTCTTTTATATGAGGTCTAAGCATGTGAAGCATATGTGTGTATATTTAGCTTTCCTAAAATGAAACGATACTATGTCACACCCTGTCTTTCCAAAACCCAGGTTGTAAAAGCCCTTCTGGGTTAACAGGGACTTACAGTGATTCCAGCAGCCAACACTGCCCCCCAGTGTGGGCTGTTTCTACTTCATTATGCAACTGCTTCCCTTTTAAAGGCTAATAAGAACGTTTGGAATTAATTGTTGAGCATTTCATTCCATGACCTGATTTAACTTAAAATTATTTTCTTGAAATAAAGTTAAATGCTACTATTACTCTTCTTACTTCTATGAATCACTGCAAAAATATAAAGTAATGTGTATACATAGGAATATTGGATTTGTCAGTTATATTTGCTTTATGTTGTGCTTAGTATTTTTTAGAAGCTCTACAGGCCCAGTGGATCAGCTTCACAGATGATGCGTAATATGGTGGCAGAACATACTCATTTAAGCATATACTTGTCTCCTCAATGTATGCCATGAGCATGTGCATGAGAAGAAGAGGTGCATTTGCATATAAGGACCTAGTCCAAAATTCACTGACATCAACAGGATGGACTTTGTGAGTGTCCGCTCTTTGGCAGACTATGTGAGAGACTAGATGAAAGACTTCCTATTTTCATATTCTGAGCACTCAAACTACAGTCTAACACAAAACACACCCAGATCACACAAAATATATCCAGAAAGTGTTAATCTCAACAGGAGCAGTTCTGCTGAAATCAGGAGTTTTCTGAAGGCAGTGTTACGAGTCTGGGAGCATCTGCCCTATCTGCTACCTCTAAACTGTTATACTACCCCAGCATTCCTGTACATCACATGTACACTATGGACCACCACACTACCATGCTAGCTAGCATTACCACAGCTGGACGAGCAAAACCATCGTGAGGTTAGCAACAGGCAAATTTTTTTTAAGAACCTTTGCAGATCTTTAAAAGACAGTAAAGAAAATCAAAATATTGTTACACAACTATACAGCAGATTTCTGACAGTTCATATAGTATAAAAAACCCCAAAATCCTCTCAAATCAAAAAGCCCCTGCACCAGCCTTATAGCATTAGAAGCTGTTAATGTCTAACTACATGATTTATCTTATAAGTCAACAAACCACATGCATATACACAAACATCTCAATCTCATTTAGAAATAACTGGTATCATTATTGACATAGCTGATTTTAATTGATCACTGACTTATCTTTTTCTAATCACACATCTAGAATTTACTATTGAATCTCAATCTTGAATTGCATTAAAATATAACATTAATGCAACACTAAGTTAGCATACTCAAATACGCCCAATCAACAAGTTGCAGAAAGGTTAGTTTAACCACATATTATAGTGTATATTATATTAACATACTGAATAATTACTGGAGTTTGCATTTCATAAGGAAAAGAAGGGTTTCCCAAGTAGTTTTGCTGCTAGCAATTGAAAGGAAGTTTCCATACATTTTGATCATCATTCAAGATAATCTACATGTGCCTGCAAGATTACAGTATTTCTACCATTGCAGAAAGCACTGTAGAGAATAATTTCCACAGTCCAAAATAAACAGAGCTCTGTGCATGAACCCATACCTCAGAGATCAAGGAAATAGAGCTGGTCAAAACTGTCCACCTCAGGGACTCTATTTTGTGCAAACACTACACTACACTTCTGCGTGAAGAGCGTACTACATTCCTGGGCCACACAGGACATTCTTTTAATATAAAGTACCATGTATTTTCCCAAATTAAGACACTTCCCAGAATTATTTGAGAAAATGGTATTGTGATTAAAAAGGTGAGCACCAAGAGCACTGTGGTCCAAGTACAAACTATAATATAGCAACTCCAGTGTAAAATCGAATTGTATCTTGATAAAAATTATTCTGATATTAGTTTTACTAATAGTACCAGTTACAGCACATATATTGGAGAACTGGAAGTATTATGGAAATGCAGTGCTTTGCTGGTCTAGGAGGAATAAGGAATACATGTTTGACTTGTGCATGTGGAGCTGAAAATTCATACTGAGTCTGGGAAAGAAGGGCAAGGACAAACCCCAAGGTACTAATGACTAGTCATTAAATAGCATAAGACAGTTAAAATGCTGTAATTCTCTACCAAAAGATACCACAGAGAATAAGGCTGGAAAGTACTTTACTATCAAGAAGAAAAGTAGGTAGGCTGTGATTTCATCTTCAATTCAGTGCTGGTGTTTGTAGCTGTACTTGACCAGCAGGCTGTGAAGCAGCCATCTTCTCAAACAGGCTCCTCTCCTACACGACATGGTGCAAACTCCTCAGTCCTGATGCACGCTATCACACCGAGTTCCCTGGATCAGTTTGCATTTCATCCAGTTTTTGAGTAAATAAGTTCTGATGGAATTGCAGCTCAGCTTGGCTACTCCTCAACCCCCTGCTGGCACCACAGTTGTTCCAAGTCTACTGCCAGCAATATGGGAGGTTTCATGCCAAGCAATTGCAACTGTGAGTGTCAAGGGTCAGATCCACAGCCTCTTGTCTTTGTCACCAGCTCTCACAGCTGGCTGGCATCAATTTATTCTATTCTTTCAGTTTACAATCAGCTTGAGACTTTCTTCCACACAAAGTTCGCTTCCCCCCCTGACCCTAGTAACCTTCACTTGAAATAATGTATATTGCTATATACTGAGGTGGTTTGGTTTTGGCCCTGGGCATCGGTTCAGTTTGTGTTCTTTCAACAACCTTGTGTATGTATACGCAGTTGTCAGATGCCATCAAGTGGCAGAACAAGTTTCACAGTTTTCTATTCTGCACTGACGCAGCCCCAGTATTGACCCCTGGGGTATCCCACTAATGACTTTCCTCCCTCTGGACTTCATGCTGCTGATCACAGTCCTCTGAGGCCAGCAGCTCAGTCAGCTTTCAATCCACCTCGCTGTCCACTTATTTAGTCTGCACTTCATCAGCTCGGCCATGAGGATGTCAAGGGAGACAGTGTCAATAGCTTTGCTAAGGTCAAGGTAAACAACATCATCCACTGCGCTCATCTCCTCCACCAAGCCAATCATCACATTGGAGAAGGCTACCTGGCTGGTGAAGGATGACTTCATAAATTCTTTCTGACTATTACTAACCATCTTGTCCTTCTTATGTTTGGAAACTGTTTCCATGGTTAGTTGCTCCCTCACCAGGGAATCAAAGTGAGACTAACCCAAGCTGTTGATCCTCAGATCCTTCTTCTTGCCCCTTCCAAATGCACGGGTGACATTTCTTTCTTCCAGTCCTCAGGAATCTCATGTGATTGCCATGACCACTTGAAGATTATTGGGAACTGTCTCCTACTCACTCTTCACACAACCTCAGGAGCATCTCTGTTCTGGATTGTGGGCTCTTCATTCTTCATTTTTAAACATGCTATATAATAGTAGTGTAGAAAGCAATCCCCATTTTTAATTTTTTCACAGATAAGCTTTTTCACTGAAGCACCAATGGAATAAATACTGATTTACAGATTACTATTCCCAAGGTGTTAATGAAAAGTCACTAAAGAGCATAAGACAATCAAACTTGTATCGCTCTATCTGGTGGAGGCAAAAGCTGAATGCCTACTTCAACAATGACCATGATACAGAAATGCTTTGCCATTGTTTTACATGTTCCCTAAGAAAAAGATCTGAAGGAAAATATACGGGGTTTGTACTTGATCATTCTTCAGAGGCATTTTTGGATTTGAAATCTGAGGCCAGTTTTCTGATCACTATCTTCTGAAACAATCTCATTGATCCATTGATCGCATTCCTGTGGATAACTAGAAACCTCTAGAAAACTGGAAATTCATATGTGTTCAGGAATGATGATAAAAGTACCTCAATGGACAATATTGTAAGATCTTCAGTGAAACTGCGATAATGCTATGGTATAGTTCTATATCTCTTACACAAATGAGTTCTTTAATAAAAAAGAAAGATATTAATTTATAAGCCTTGTGTCTCCTCCATTTTTCCTCAGGATATTCTAAATCTTCAAGATGATAAATCACTTTGCCCTTCA
This sequence comes from Psittacus erithacus, assembly GCA_009867235.2. Lineage (NCBI taxonomy): Eukaryota > Metazoa > Chordata > Aves > Psittaciformes > Psittacidae > Psittacus > Psittacus erithacus. The sequence goes on from WYDI02006860.1 coordinate 51,032, forward strand.
GTTCTTTGAAGTAAAGATCCTGGAGTCCTATTATGCTTTCCTAGGGCTCAAGCTACATAGAAAAACCTCAGAGCTCAGAGAGCTCTATTCCCTACAATAAGCCTGCAGTGATCCTGTGGGGAGGCAGTTTATGGTAGAAGTAGGAGAAACACTGTATTACAGATCCAGTCGGAGGGCCCTCAAGTAGGCTGTTCTTCCCTTTGAAATATTTTTTCTTTCCTCCCACTTTAGTCTATGTTTGCATAATATCTTTTATTTCATTCAAGTGAAGCAGCAAGAAATCTCCCCTCCTCTCCATTTTCTTTTCTTTTTTTTTTTTTAATTAAGAAAAACTGCTGGTACTCAGCCTCCAGTGGGAGTAAGAACAGACTGAAGCACAGTCCTGGCTCACTTCTCCCACGTTATTCACCCTTATACAGTTAGGAGCCAATACGCACTAACTTCTGTGATCTCTCCATTTGGCTTTTAACTTAAATAGCCATCTGTAGGAGAATTCTCAGCAGCTTTCAGCAGCCAGAAGCACTTGAAAACAGCAGCCCCCTAACTGTTTAATTTTTACAACTTTGAGGTCATGAAAGAGACCACTATCTGTTTCAATGAAACTCCATAGGATGGGCTTGGTTGGATGATTTGTTTCTGCTTTAGGATTTAATTGGAACAATATGGACTTTTCCCCATTAGCATAAAATAAATCAGCACTTTGCACTAGTTTCCCATGCATCGCTTTCAACAGGCTGCCAACATTAGGATCATGTGGATAGATGACAAGCACTCAAACTACTTACATCTATTAGAATCCATTGGTCACACCAGCTCTTGGTTTTGATCATTCTTTAAGTTGTGCATCACTGTTACTTACTTCCCACAGTCACCAGGTTCGATACACACATACGCCTTGTAATTCAGCCACAGAGCATATTTAGACAGTCATAAATTCAAATCAGGTAGTAACAATTTATATAATATAAGACATTTTTCCTCAGCAAGGCAGTTATTTGAAATACACCAGAGCTATACTTGGAGGATTTCAAGGAGATCAAGTATCAGAATTCATATTTTCCTTTCCCAACTTTCCATATTCATGTTAGCACATAAAATGCTACTTTATATATAAATGATTTGGTTACATAAGTCTGAGATAAATTTAAGGTTTACTGAACTAGAGTCCAGTTATGTCAGTTCATCTCCAAAATGATGTGGGATGAAACAAATGATCTAAGTTAATAAAGGTAAGCCACGGAGTTAGCTGGAAAGACCAGGGTATTTTTCCCACAAAAGACTTTCAGGTTTCTTCTTCCCTACCCCTGCCTTATTGCACTGTGCCATACAGGACATCAGAAAGAGACAAGGAAAACCACTGGATTTATGCAAAAAAAAAAAAAAAGTAACATATTCTATACTCCCCTACCCCTTATCAGCTGTACCATCTTATACCCTTACCAGCCATGAGGCACACAAGGCTGCATACAAACTCAGTTTGCAGAGAGGAGGTCAAGACTTCATGGACAGTTTGGTTTCATACAGGCAGCCTCAGGCAATGCAACATGGCCACCACTCCAGCATTCTCTTCCAAAGCTGCCCTCACCCTTTCCTCACAACCGTACCCTGCTAGAAGCTTTCTGTTTGGCCACGTAACACATCCCTCACATTCAGGGGGACAAGCAGCATCAAGCCTGGCTCTCCCTGTAACTGCAGACATCCTGCCTCCCCCTCTCCCCTGTAATGGCAGGTCTCCTGCCTTCCCCCAGGGTGGGCAGGCTGCCTGCCTGACCCATCCCAGTTTATTCCTGGGGAGATTTTAACCATTTTTCACCAAATAGAGCAGGAGCAACAACTTACCTCATGCTGTGGGAAGTAGCAGCAAGCTCTCCAGCCAGCCAGCTGGCTTTTCTGAGCCAAGGTGCCCAGGGCCACAGCTGTCACCAATCAAGCTGATTACCAAGGGGGCTGTCTCCTCAGCAGAGGCCAGCAGCAGCCTTTTTAAATGCTTCTCAACTGCCACCAAGGAAAGCCCAAATAAGACACGCTTCTTGTCTACAATAATCAGTATGGTATCATGTAAAATGCCATGCTTCTCCATATCAATGAATTGCTCAATGTTACAAAAATTAAAAGTTTTCCCAGTCTTTTTCATTATGCCTATGCCTATTACATTTCTGCCCCACACCTGATACCAAGAAGGGGTCAGTACGGCTGGAGAAGCCTTGCTGGCTGGGACACTGCCAGGAGCAGCATGTCAGTGGGCAGAGTAGAACACAACCAGGGGTGTTTCAGCAGCCAGGCTGGTGATGTACAGAGGTGATACCTTTGATGGAGCAAACCCAGTCTTTTGTAGTTGCTTTCATATCATGGAGAAGCCCTACAGGAGATCCCATGCATGTTTTCTGTAAGCTGGATACAGTGATCAATGCTGAATATGTGCTGGGGAGGGAGGTAACTCTGGAAGCCTGGGGAGCTCATGTTAGGGAAGTGTTCAAAAGCCCTGACTGAGCCGCCTCTGTGAAGAGGAGAGAGCACAGGAATTACTGTGCCTGTAGAGGATGTCTCAAATGGCCCATGCTTTCTTCTCTAGCCTGGCTATGTCGGGTAGGATCCTGCTGGTGATCACCCTTCCCGCAGTCTGCTTTTTAAATACCCAAGCCTCCTGGACTCTGCCATCCAGTCCTGCACCAAAGGAGGCATCATGAAAAGTGGGTTCATGCTGAAGAAGCATGACAGGATCCACAAGCACCTCTGCAGTCAGTCTCACACTTACTGCTTGATACATTTCCTCACGTGCAAAACAAAATACAGTTTTCAGTTGTGTAACTGTGAGCTCTGCACATCAAGAAGCCGCTTAAAGATAACCACATCTTCTGGATATTTGGTGATGCGGGTATGTCCTAAACCGTCCATGAACTAAGGCACAGAATACAAAGGTTTGGGGAGATTAAAATAAAGAAAAAACGAAAAGAAAGATAAAACTAATCAGAAACCAAACTCGGGCACAGGCAGAAAAAGCATGTGGTTCCTGGCTCTGAGTCTAGGGGACAGTGTTGGCAATCTTCTGGGTGTGTCTGTTGTGGAGAGAGTTTCTACAAACAGACTTGCAAACTACAGCAGAGGTCCGAAATGTTTACAAAATATCCAGAAACAGATTGTCATTCAGCTTTCCACACAAAGTGAAAACACGTATCCTATACCTCTTAAGGGGCTTTACCTATACCTAGGCATTCCTACAGTCATCTTTTCAGTTCCAGTTATCTCTGGTCCAAATAATCTGTAATACTTCTTGGCTAGATCAGTATGTATATTGTAATTGTAAACTTATATGCCAGTTTTAAAATTCATCTTTGGACTTGCTGAAGAAAGAAGTTGAATATATATCTAAATACTACAATAAAACAAACTGCAGATGCTTCTCTGAAAACCATGACAAATTAAATATGCACGTTTTCCTAAACACTTCATGTTTCAATTGGCCAAATTACTCTGCCTAACCCCAAAACACCACTTACATAGAAGCATCAAAATTTCATCCAGAAATGTTTTATTTTTTTGCAAAATGAGGGGATTTTTTTCTTAAGACTCTACATGGATAGACTAAACATTCCTAGATATTTTTAAGTACACAAAAATCAGCAGACACTGTCCACCTGCTAATCACCAGGGTCACAGAAAACAAACCCAAAAGGCTCTGCATTCGCATCTGATTTTTTGTGTATGTATAAAAACTGTACATTGTACAACTGTTACAGCAGTTTGGATTGAACCAAATATTAACTAAAGAAGTAACTTCAGATTTTGTGTTAACAGTTCCAGCACAGCTGCAACAAGCCTCCTTGGATACAAAGTCTTCCTTTCTTGCATTTGCTCAAGATTCCAGTGCTGCAATAGCAAAAAGATGTTTGAGGTTTGGGTTTTATTTGTCTGTTTGTTTGGGCTTTTTTTTACCTTGGTAGGAGTGCAGTAAGCCTTCAAAATGTGCATATGTTTGTATTTGAAGAGTAGGTTACAGCTGGAAAAAAAAAGGTAATTTTTTTTGTTTTTGGTTTATGGGAGGAAAGGAGAAAGATCAGTGCTATAGTCAAAGATTTCATTAAAATGAGGAAATCTCAGTTCTCCAAAGAGGGAAAAAAAATAAGCTTTGCTTGAAGATCTTTCATGAAGCAACTTGTGTGGTCTTTATCATTTCAGTCTCTCAAAGAGTGATAGCTGCAGATTTACATGATTGTCTGACCTGGCCTTGAAAACTGAGATTTTCTTTAGCCTATTTAAGTCCTAAATTCCATTCCAACCAAGTAAAGACAATTTTGATCAAAAGCTGTTGCACCAGCACGTAATCTTCCAGAGAAATCTATCAAAGTCACAGCAATAGGCCTAAAATAAGACACTAAAACTTGACAACCAAAAAAATTAGCTGCAATTACGTATCATTGTTTTATCCTCACTGCATCTGCTAAAGTAGTCATCCTTTACAGCACATATAGAGCATGTTTTTGCATGTCTGCAAATATTTTCATGATGCTAAAGTATGACCAAAGAGTCTCCCAGTGATGTTAAACTGTGGGAGCAGCAGAGGAAAGCAAGACATTTCTGTATTAGAAAGTAAAACAACCTGAGTTAATAAAATGAAATGAAAAAATGGTTAAGATGGAACAAACCCTATTTATTATTACTTTCCATAATTTTAAAGCTTTTTACGTAGTTGGTTTATAGCATTTTTCACTTTCCTTTTCCCGACCAGAAGTGAAAGGTTTTAGCTTAAAATATAAAAATATAGAAATGAAACCTTTTATAACATTTACAAAGTGCCTGTTTTATGTAAAAGATTAAATGTTTTGCTGTCTTCAGCATTCCCTTTTCTCTCTATTGTGGCTGAATCTATGTGCCAAAATAGGCACTGGTTTTATAGTGGTATTATTTATCCTTACTGATAAGGCTATGAAGAGAGAAGGAGTCACTGTCTGAGAGCACATATAAGTGGATTATTTTTCAGGCAAAGATTCTAACACATAAACCCAGTATTATGTGTTAATGTTTAGTGTTAATACTAATGGAGAGCAATTATGAATAAATTTATGCTTGTCATACCTTCTTAAAGCAAGATGGGAACAATTTGAAACAATTCTAATATCTCACTGGAACAATAACAGAAACATTGAGAAAACCTCTTTTATTTTACTGAAGTATAATGTAAGCGTTAGAAGATCAGAACATTTGTATGTGTGGCTGCACACCAAGATCAGGTATTTTTAAACCCAGCCTAATACTCAGATGTCTCAACACCCCAATTTTTGACACAGTTATTTAAATACCTGAGACATGGATGTTTTTGCCAGTTTCTACTCTAATGTTTTTACTGGAAGAAACATAGTGACCTAGTAGATATTACTTCACATTTCATTAAGGTACAAAGACATGACATGGGTGAAGGATGAGAGAAAAGGACAGAAAATGTCATTCTAAACTACCTGGCCATATTTACTAAAATTTGTTTAGACAAAAATTGTCTTCTTTGAAGATTTCCAGAAACTCCTCCACTGATTGTGCAGGAATGTTGTAAGAAATACTAGGTGATTTCTACAAGATCCAGACTGTTTAACTTCCTGAAGACAGATGTCCTGTGGAGTGAGAATAGCTCTTAAAAATAATAAAAATATACCGTCATGGTTGCAACCATACCAGTCCTAACATTGTCTTGGTTTTCTGGTAATAGCCTAGTTGGTAATGCTATTGTCAGGGAGGTGGAAAATCTATGTTCTAGGTTTTCTTAACCTCAAAGGCTCTGAACCTTCCAACTTGCAGAAGTGTATCTTAACCAGCTGTTGAAGGTCCTTTTGGGAGGCTCGAAGTGTAAGAGAGGCTACTTTAGACTGATGCAGACTTGAAATATAGCCCGGTCCTACTACTCCTTAGGCAGGTGCTATACTGTCACAGTAAGAGGTGGGCAGACATCAATTAAACTGTGTACCATAAAACCAGTCTTGGGTAACTTTGGACAAGCCACTTCACCTTAGTTTGCTTCATCCCATTAGTTTAAATTTTGAAAACAACAACAAAACCAGTAATAACAAACAAAAATAAACCAACTAAAACTTACCTGTTTTAGATACACTAAATTATATTTTCCACTTAGCCCCATTTTTTACTTTCACCCCATTACTTAGAAACCACAGATGAAGCTAACTAGACACAACAGCTTTGTGTTCTCCAGCCACAGGAAGGCAGGGGCAAGAGGAAGACAATTATATATGAAAAAACAGGAATAATTTGGATATTTATATATTTTTTAAAAGCGTAGTTTTTTGTATCCCATTGCAAGCTAAAAGTATATACTTCTTAATCACTGAAAGCCTCTGGAAATTTTCACCAAAGTCTATAACAGGCTGATTGGAATAATTCCTATAATCAAAGAAACTGTTTTGCCTGAACATCTAGTTAGGCTTTTCTGGAGAAATAGTCATCTGAATTCTTTCTCTTAGTCGCATGACACCTTGATGTAATATGCAGCACCACCACCACTCCCCACCCTATAAATAATTATATATTCACACACTGGAGTATAAAACTAGATTTCCCTGGAAATTTCTAGGTGTCCATCAGTTTCATTTTGGTTTTGTGAAGAGACATGTTCACCTTCCTAACTACTGTCTGAAAAGACCATGGTGCTTCAGTTGCTGATGCAAATGTGCATGTGCTGTAGCATAGTATTCAGCACATTTTTCTTTAGATACTTCTATTATGGAATTTCCAACAGGTGAAATACTAATATCTATTAAAATAGAATTTTGTATTTTTGGAGTACCTTATCAGTTATCTCATGAAGTAAAGGAAATAATCTGCATGAACACCATCCATATTGGAATTGTTCAGGAAATGACCTATTCTAGAGTTTAATTTTCTCATTGGAAGGGATTTAAGTTAGTTTAACATAAAATGAGTGATGAAACAGAAATTGGCTCTTGAAAAAAAAAACAACCCAAACACGAAAACCAACATCACCCCCTTCCCCCAACCCACAAATATGAAGATTGAGCAAGAATTCTCCTGAAGAGAAGAAAAATCACTACTAACCTTTCACTTCGGAATACAGCATGCATCATTACCTTACATTGCATTTGGCTGTTGAAAGCCATATGTGTCCACACAGACATTAGGACTGTTGTGTAGAAATTACTGTAGAAAGGGCTTCTACCATTAAGAAAAAAAATTAGATTTGTATTTAGAAATATCCAGTCCTTTGGACAAAATTCCTATCTCCTTATTCACTGCGAGATTTTCTATTCCATCTTGGGACAAAACGCTGTAAAGAAAACAGTTTTATTGAGTTGATTTCAATCTGTGCTGGAAATACCTGTTCATATGTATTTTTCTGTTAATTAAAAGGCTTCCAAAGAAAAAAAATTAAAACCTGGTAGGCATTCTGTAACCAGCAAGCTGGTACCAATACGCTGACTTATATATAGTTGAAGCCTGTGCTCAACAGCTGTGTTTGCAAAGCTGCTGAAGGTAAAAAATATTTTATTTATTTATTTTTTAAAGGAGAATGCTTACCTCATTGATATTCGGGCCAAAACACCCTGAATTTGGGATTACTTCAAGCTACAGTTTTGTTTTTCCCATCATAAAGCCAGTCCTTGCTTACAGCTCTGATTCTGAAACACACTGGTCCTTTCTACAATTTGGACACTTCAAATCAAAGCTCTTGACTTTGGTTTGCACTCATCTTTAGTTTTCCAAGGGTAAATGTTGAGTTGATTGATTTCACTAATTCTCAGCAATTTCTTTCCACTTCCTTCTATCTTACGTGTTCAGCCTACCAAGCCTCCACATCCAGTTGTCTTCCCTTACTTCAGAGATCTTTATTTCTCAGAATTCATCATTGTTGGTTGCTTACTATCTTGGCTGCTTTCAGCCTTCAAATTTCAATTCCCCATCTGTTCTTCTTGTTACTGATCTTCTTATACTCTTTTTGCTATTTTATCCTTTACACTCTTTTGGACATTTTAGACTTATTTCTTTCATTTATGTAAATTATTTCTAACTGTGATCTCCATCCTTGCTTCATTCTAGTCCCCTAGCTTCTGATATTGTCACTAAAGCCTTTAGATCTGAACCAGAATATGTATCCCATAGTCTTGCTTAATCCCTCAATCTGATTTATTCTTCACATGCTCCCAGCTCTCACTTCAAATTGAAAACACAGCTTTTTGCTGCAGCATTTCAGAACTGTACTTTTCAATTTCTGACATCTTAGCAAAGGGGGTCATCAGTATCTGTATTATTTATATGCAGAAAGCATTTTAGTTATGCACTTTTTGTGACTACATAAAAATTGCATTGTTCTGTGTCTCCACACCACCTCTGAGGGTTCCAGGATTCTGTGTGGTAAAAAAGCACAAGGGAATTTCTGAAGATCGTATTTTGCACTGACAGCTCATTCTGAGCTGAAGTGAGTACACACAGCAGTGACATTTTTAGCTGTGAGTCCAAATGAAATTTTTTTGTGGTAAAAGCTAAGCTAACCTTAGTTTCAAAGGCTTGCTCCTATATCCACTTGCTTCAGTTAACTCTTGGCCCAACCACATCTACCTCTAACCTGACATTCAGCTCCAGGCTTGTGGTTTTTTTGAATTTGGTATAATCTACATAGCTGCAAAATGCTTAGCACCAGCCTCCACTAGTCTGGAGTTGTCATTAAAACATACCTAATATGTCTTAAAGACAGGAAACTGAAGATTCTGTGAAAAGCAGATATGTTCCCATACAGACAGACTCTACACCATCAGGTGTTGCCTTAGGAGGAGCCAGGACTGATCCTCAGCACCTCATACAGCACACAAATCTCACACCCATGTGCAATGCAGCCCCCAGGACAGAAGAAGGGGTGTTGATGATTTCTGCTTGGGGGGAAAAAATAAAAAACAAACAGTAGGAGAAAGTTCCTGGTGTTTTTCTCCCACCTGCACAAATGTAAAGAGCAGAGAATAAAGCGCTTTAGTAGGAGAAAATACAGAGATTCAGAAGATTCATCCTTGATGAATACGGATGAACTCCCTAATGTATTTTTTTCCTTAATTGTCTGGATTTTGTCCAGAACAGAGCAATGAACGGAACTCATTAACTGTAAGATTAATGAAGACCATGTAGGCTGGGCTAGGACCAAGTTGTCAGAGTACCGGAATCCAAAGCAAACATTTTGGAGAAGAGCAGAGACAGGGATTACAATGTTGTCATAGCACTCATGGCTTTCTTCCAAGACCTTTCAGCTAGGCCCCCTTCATGCTTACATCTCATTTTTGGCATTCTCTGTAAATGCCGTTCAATGCCCACGAAATAAGAGTGCATGAAAGAAAGTTTTAAGACTCTGGAGACAGGAAGATGGAAAGTACAGCTTTTTCTTCCTTACTCGCAGTAGTTGTTTTCTCCTCTAAAACCCAGCTGTTATTTTTGCACAGTCATATCCTAAGCTGCTGATTCAAGCTGGTTTATGACATAGTGACAACTGTGCCATAACCTCTCAAACACACTGCATTGCTCTGATTTACCTGTATTAAAGCAAAGGGCTTTGCTGCAACCCCCCACAAGTACTTCGAGGACCGGCAAAAATTAAAGCAACTACCTTTATTTTTGATTCCAGGTACCTTTCTATTACTCATCTATGGCTGTTGGTTATGTCTGCATGGGCAAGCAGATTATTTAGGTAGATGAGAGCTGCACTCACAAGACAGGATTTTTGTGCATTTTGCAACTCTGCTGATGCAAAGAGCTGAATGGCATACAAGTTGCTGTTTCACCATGAATTCATTATTGGTAAGAAACTGGTGGCCTTAGCTGGCACTGGAACAGCAGCAAACTGAAAGCTCTAACTGAGCTGGGGAGCTGAACCGGTAAGCCATAAAAAGGTCACAAATCATCCATCAATGTTCTCAATGATTTCCACCTGAAGTTAGAAATTTAACTATTTTCCCTACGAGCACACAATCCAATTATGTTGCAAATCATATTTATAATTAGCACATGTAAACCTGCTTAATTTTCTCAGTTGGCTTCCTAGCCAATGCATGCCTATAGGGAAAAAATCCACGTCCCTTATTGGTACTAAGCAAAATCATAGAACAGTTTGGGTTGGAAGGGATCTTTAAAGGTCACCTAGTCCAACCCTTCTGCAATGAGCAGGGACATCTTCAACTAGATCAGATAGTGCAGAACCCCATCCAGCCTGGCCTTGAATACCTCCAGGAATGCACATCCACCGCCTCTCTGGGCAGCCTGCTCCAGTATTTTACCACCCTCATCATAAAAAATTTCTTTCTTGCATCCAGCCTGAATCTCTCCTCTTTTAGTTCAAAACCATTACCGCTCACCCTATTGCAACAGGTCCTACTAAAAACTCTCTTCCCATCTTTCTTATAGGCTTCTTTTAAGTACTGAAAGGGTTGTTAAAGTACTGTACCAAAAATGATTAATAAAATGTCTGAATGGGAACAAAAATTTAGCTTTCTAAAGGTACTAAAAAGCTTGCGAACATTTCTAGAATCAGTTTCAGCTTCCTGATAAATAACTAAGTAACTTGTGACAGGATTCATGTTTCTTTTTTGCTTGGTTAGCATAAAATGAGTAGAAGAAAGTTTCTTCATCTTGGCTCCACCAACACAAGCTCAACAGGAGCTTATTGGAAAGAAACCATTTTGGATTTCCAGGGGAAACAATTTGTGCACTTCTGAGGATCTGGCAAATTTAGATTGCTAAACCTCATTTCAATAGCACACAAATAAATTCCAATTTAGTATCTTGAATGTCTAAATGTGTTTCAAAAATTATATGTAATGATATGTACCTACCCAAAGCCCTTATTAACTTCAACAGTGAGTACAGCAACATTAAAATATGTTTTTAAATCTGGGGCTGAACTGAGTACTGATTAAGGCATTCTCTCTCCCTAAAAGGAAGTCCCTTAAGAAATTATTTAAACCTAGGAACAGGCAAGCCCTTGTAAGTCCTAGAATTCTAACTTAGACATCCATGGTAATTATATATCAATGACAATGGAATGGCGGCAATTTTGTAAACGGTGGTGTAAATACATTGTTTAGTATAATGGCATCTAGTTTAGGAGCACCACAACAACCAAATGAAAAGTAGGACAGAAGCAAAAAAGCCAAAAAAACCAGAACACCAAACCAAACCCCACAACAAAACCAACAAATATAGTTCTGTCTAAATGGAAATGGAGAAATGGAAATGACCAGAAATCCCTTCCAGCCTCAACCATCCTGTGATTCTATGAAAAGTACAGATGCTTCCAAATGTTAGAATTGAGCAAAATAAAGTAAGTGCATTTGCTTTGTCCAACCTTAAACAGTAAATCAGCAGAACAAAGAATTTCTTGGGAAGCTGTCTGCTTGAATGGCCAGGCTGCTTTTTGATAGTTCTAAGAGGTACACAGATCAAGGACATCTGTGCCAAACTATCTAACAGGAACCACCTCAGTAGTTCTCTTTGCTGAATAATGTGAATTAAATGTTTAGCATTCCTACCATTTAATCACACCTACTTTGTCCTGCCACTACTAAGCTACTGCTGAATTTGCTTTCTCTTCCTCATTAGTTTCATGTCCTGGTTTCTCCTGGGATAGAGTTAATTTTCTTCCTAGCAGCTAGTGTAGTGCTGTGTTTTGGACAAACCATGACACCTCACCCTCAAGTATTTTCTTCTTGGTGTGCATACAAATTTGTGAGCTTTACTCTGATATAGGCCATGTGTGATTCCCTCCCTTTCTTTATAAGTCTCTCCTGACTTGCTCCCCTATTCCAGTCCTCTCAAGTCAGTGCCCTTCAGAGCTCCAAGTTTTGCAATTATCTGCATGTGTATATAAAAGTCTTTATTTTAGATTTTGTATTCACTAATCAAAACTGGTTTTTGATATATAACCCACATTCTCTTCCAGTACACCATAGCCACTGACGTAAATAGTCCTGGCTCCACTTACTGCAGTTGGTGGCCACCTTCTACCTTCCGGCATAGCAACCCCCCCCTCAGTCTTTCTCTATATTCCTAATTTGCTTATTGCTTTTCATCCATATATTCCAGTAAATGCATATCTGAAAGCAAACACTTGGTAATTTCAGTCACTATAAATCCCAGAAACTGATCCAGCTTCTTAATCAAAAGTATTACAGATGTGTTTTGAATACAAATTAAAAGGATTTACTAACATAGAAAAATAGCAGGTAGGCCCTTTAAAAAGGTAGCTTCCCTCACCACTTCCTGCTCAGTATCTTGCCTGATTGTATAACAATCCTCAACAAAATACATCCCGAACAGAATATATTTTTAATCTTTGAAAACCTTAAACATGCTATGTCCTAATTCGAGTTGTATATGTTCCATTTAAGTTCAGTTACTAAATTAAAGCTATCCATAACCTCCTCTAATACTGATCTATGTGCTTCAAAGAAGTTGACACTTCTTTTTTGATTTTAAAGCTTTTTGCAACATCATTATTTTAATGAGAATCTTTCTAATGATTACAGACTATTTTTTCTATCATCAATGTCTATCACTGATCGTGAAATCTAATCTGCAAATAAGAAAGCAAATCCAGCTTTCTGAGTCCCTAGAATGTCTCAGGGTGCTAAGATTCAAAATGCAATGGCGATGAATACATTCTTCTTCTAATCACAGTAGGATCAAAATTTAGGATGCCATGTTAATCACCCTCACAATAATCTCATTTGAAAATGTACTTATTTAATGCCAGGATTATACATCCTGATCAGACCATATTCTCAGGTTACAATAGGACATTTATAACAGGGCACAGACTGCCTAGGTATAATGAGGTTGATGGATGAATAACAATGTCGCTATTCATATAACCAGACTTTGCTGTACCTGAGCCATCTGTTGTTGAAATTGCAAATCTGTACTGAAGAGTGGTAGATTATTTTTTCTTTTCTATTATTCAGACAGCAGTTTTCATTTGATATAACTTTTAGGCACTGGATCTATGCTTACTTTTTTAAGTGAGAATCTGAGAAATTGCATTCCTTAAAAGAATATGCTTAACAGGATGAACCTTTAAAAGGATTTACTTTGTTATCACAAATAAGATCTAAAACTAGAGTTTTAGTTGTAATGAAGTTATAAGGGAGAAAAGAGCAGAGCTCTATCTGCAGCACAGAGCAAGAGAAATGAAGCTTAGTAAATTATCACATGAATGGTCTTGATGACTCCAGAGGATTACTGATGTGAGAAAATATTGCGGTTTGGCCCACAATGTTACAATGAAAATAAATTTGTTTTAGAAGTCATTGGCAATGCTTCTCCTGAAAACTGAATGTTCTGGGCTTGACCCTAGAGAGGCATGAGCAGCAGGGATGACTTCTAGAAAGGGGACAGCCTCTTAACACCAGTCAGTGTCAGACACTAGTACCTCACAACATGACAAAACCTGTGCTAGATGAAGCAGTGGCCTTTGTGCAAAGATAGATTTCTGCCAACTAGTACAAATAAGGCAAGAAACAACTTCAAGAATATATTTTCCCTAGAAAACAATGGATAGTTTACACTTTGTCAATCATTCTTCCACCACTGTATTTGCAACTACTTACTGTTTGTTAATACTGGATTAATGTAGTTTACTGCTATCCCAGAATGCCTGTTAGTAATATCTGAAAGCCTATTATAGTCACTTGGTGACTAAACATTAGATTTCTCTGCACGTTTTTAGTCACTGCTAACGGCAGTGATTATTCTATATTCTGTACAGAAGAGGAGCTGGACTTCGTTTTGTTTCAGAGTTGACTTTTTACTGATGTTGTCTTTCATAAAGAAAATCACAAAATGTTTGCACAAGTTCAGCCTCCAGATGTCCCTTCAAACCTCAACCATTCTGCAGTTTTGTGATTCCTTCTGTACCTGTTTATGTGTACAAAACTGCTCAATCCTAACACAGTGCATGCAATCCTACCCTGATGGGAAATCTTTTACTGAATAAGCAGCAAATTCCATTGCCCCCAATCACTCTGCAACAGCAATAGGAGAAAATACCAAAGCATTCTTGATACACGTATAGGGCTTTACCAAGACAGAGCTTTTTTCATGCACTCACCGTATTTTCCCTGATGATAGTTATTAGAACCCAGGGTTTTCCAGACTTGGATAACAGCATAGCCTCCAGTGCCTCACAGCACCTTTACTGGCACTATCTGCAGTTCCACACAACAGTAGCGTTCTATAACTCATCTCTAATGTTTTATGAGATCTGAAATAATCAATTTTTTCACTCAGAAAGCAACAGCTGAGATACAGCGTCACACCTGGTAATGCCTGTTGGGGAACAGACTTCATTAAGTTAGGCAAAATCCCCGTCCCACAGCTCAACTCAGAAAAATTCTGACAGCTGGATGGGAGACTACCTCCTCAGTATACTCAGGACAACATTCATATACTCAAGGACTATGTTAACCAGAGTACATGAAAAATTGTTTTACATTGGGTAAACATGTGTAACTAATCTGTACCAAAACTTTCAGAATTCCTACTGGAGGTAGCTATAAAATATAGTAGTCAGCCTGCTGAAAATTTTAAGCAAAGGGTTCTTCAAAAATTTCCCTTTGTTTAAATGGATGTACAAAACTGCTGTCATATACCTGAAATACATACAAAGTAGTTCCACTAAAATTAGCCCAGGCACTCCACTTATTAAGGCTACACTACATCTGTGTAAAATGACCCCTCAACAGCTGCAGATTTCAGGATAAATTCTCCTTGTCTGGCATGCTTTTGGTGGCACAAACCTGGCAGAAGCACCTTTGCTGCTTCTTGCTCAAAACACCCTTTGTATGCAAAAAAATGATTACGTCCAGCATGAAGTGAAAAACAGGGCGTTCACGGGTTAACTGAGGCAAGGGAGGGACACAGGAGAACTTATCTCTACAAGGGGATCTCACACAAACCCTATCAATAGCATACATTAGAATACACCCCTTCCTGCTCTTGTACAAAGACTGGAGTCCCCAAATCAGACAGCACAGATGTCTTATTCTGGCACTTCTCTCTACTGTACTTAAGCACACGTAGGAGGGAATAGAAAGTCACAATTATTTGACTAGTATTAAAATATTATTATGAAGCGATGCTTGAGAGCCAAACAGTGAAAATAACTGGTTTGAAATTGTCTGTCAGTGGACCCATATCTTTCTGTCAAAAGAACAAGTGCTATCAACAAAAAGCATCCAGTTTATCTCCAATGTGGTTACTTCCAGCTATCGAGCCCAGTTCAAAGCTCACTAGCAGGAATGTCTACGAGACAGAAAGGTATTTTGTGTGTGTTTGTGTAACACTTTGCATCTTGGCAAGGACTGCTGAAGAACAGAAGCAGCCTTACTGATTTTTGACAGTTCCCTGCAAGATGCTTTCCCTGCCTTCTTTGAGATGGTGTGTAATTTACCATCTACAATATTCTGTGCGGTTTCATTTAAAGGTTAGACCTCTGTAGACAGGAAAACAGGCTGGCTGCTGCTCAGGCTGCTTCTAGCATGGACAAGAAGACTGGGAAAAGAAAACACAAGTGGATACAAATAAAATTTTTAAGGCCTGAAGGATGATTTTACATAAGAAAGGGGCTTAAGGGTTAAAAATGCCTAATTTTTTTACTGCCAGACTTTTAATTTTAATCATACTGAAAATGCTTTCTCTGTTTATGAGACAGAGGTTAACGCAATTTGTGGGTGAATCTTCTACTGTGTGGTCATCTTTATGTTAAATCATTTGGTTTGACTGAGATGGCTAATAAATATCATCCCTGTAAATATCATCCCTCTTATACACACAGTTAATATGACTGACTATATAAAATAGTCAATGTTTCTTAGCAAAACATACTCAAACAGAAGCAGCATACTTTTTGATTCTAACTCGTATTCCACACTGTAAGTGCAGATGCTAACTTTAAAAATCATAGAATCATAGAATAGTCAGGGTTGCAAAGGATCTAAAGATTATCTAGTTCCAACCCCCCCTGCCATGAGCAGGGACACCTCACACTAAACCATGTCACCCAAGGCTCTGTCCAACCCACCCTTGAACACCGGCAGGGATGGAGCATTCACACCTTCTTTGGACAACCCATTCCAATGCCTCACCACCCTCACAGTAAAGAACATCCTCCTCATATCCAGTCTAAAATTCCCCTGTTTAAGTTTGAACCTGTTACCCCTTCTCCTATCGCTACAGTCCCTAAAATGTTTTATAGAAACTCAAAATTGCAAATTACCACCCCAAAAAGTACAGTGAGCTTCCAATTTGCAGCCTCCAGTTACTAAAAGCAGATGTACTTTCACATTTTTAAGGTGTTAAGCTTTAAAACAACATAGTATAAGCAACACTTACTTTGGGGGACAAAGCGGTTATGCTAGAGCTCTAGAACATCATGAATGGCATAAAAGTATAACTGTCAACCAGTTCTGTTCATAGTGAAAAGATGAAGAGTACAATGAATAAGCTTATTAGCAAATTAATTTTGCTAAACAGAGAAAAGAAATCTTGAGCTATGGAACTCCTACGTTCAGTGTGTTGTACAGGTCAAGCCTGCTCTGCTGAAAAGGCTGCAGAGTTTTTGAATTCAGAAGGAGGAAGATTACATTTGCCCTACACACCTTTTCCTGGGACACCTGTTATTAGTGCTGCTGGCTCAGTGGCCTCTCAGCATTTTCACTTTTTTGCAAGCTATTCATAGATGGAGCTGGCTATTGCACAAACACAACTAGCTAGCTGGGGTATTTGCTAGAAATTGGAAATTCAGAACTTGAAAGGACTTGCAAAGACTATTTAATACAACCTTCCCTGCATTGTGCCAGGAATAGGGGTATTTTGTGTAATCTGTTTTTAAAAGTAATCTCCACTGAGCAATATTCCAGCACCAGCTGGGTAGTCTGCTTTTCTCATACTCAAAAAGATTTTTCTCTGCCAGATCTAAAACTAACTTCCTGTAAATTAAGGCAATTCTTTCTCATCCTTCTTATACTGGAAAAAAGTATGAATAAACTAAATTAAAACAGGCTTACCATTCAAATGAATATATAAGGGCCATCAAACCATACCATAGCATGTACTACTGGTCTGACTTCTATGCCGCCAGCTTCTGTAGATCAGGGCTTTCCTGATTTCCATACACTTTTTCCTTTCCATTTTAATAAACACTTCACTCCCCTGTCTCATGCCAATCCCCTCTAACTTTTCTATAACATACATCCCTTTTACAAATCAGAGTCACAGAACATGGTTCTTTTCAGTTTTCTGTTGCCTTACTGTCTAAGCCTGCTTTTCCCCGCTGTCTCCCAGCAAGCTGCTACTGCCATCTACCCCACCGGTACGTAGTGCCTGTCAGTCCCTCTGCCGATCAACCTGCAATGAAACCGCAGTGCAATGAGCCAAACCAACCACTTTGTGAGTGCATGTGCCAGACCATATGTTGCACAGACTTCATTTACACAAATAATTCCAAGTTCACAGGTTTAAGTGCTAGAGTAGTAAGCATCCACTCTTGTAGGCCTGGTCACGCATACTAGAGGAAATTCTATTGATTACTTCAGCAATCACAAACATTTTAAACACTGCAATAACAAAACATGAACACCAAATAACAAATTGTAAATATTATTTCCAGTACACAAATTCTTTAAATGGTCAGGTAAAATACAACCACTGTGAAAACATTTCCAAAGGCAGAATTATTCACATAGAGGCTTGCAAACATCAGTTAAAAAATACTGTACACATGATATATATGAATTATTCCTGACAGAATACGTTTGTTATTTTTAATTCCTCTGCATTCAACCAACACAGTTTGTTGCCCAGCGTACTCCCGAGCTAGAATTTCGAAAAGCATTCAATGAACTTCTACTTAATGGAAGGAAAACTGAAGGTGCACATTAAAAAACCCATAG
Organism: Psittacus erithacus; assembly: GCA_009867235.2. Lineage (NCBI taxonomy): Eukaryota > Metazoa > Chordata > Aves > Psittaciformes > Psittacidae > Psittacus > Psittacus erithacus. The sequence goes on from WYDI02006860.1 coordinate 68,971, forward strand.
GAAGCAGGTATAGGGCAACTCTCCCACCCCAAGTAACACTGCTGCAGATATAATCCTTATAAGCACTCTCATTCTTAAACTCAGATTAAGCACACAGGAATGAGAGATCTTCATCTACCAAGCAGATGGAAAGCGAACTTTCAAATATCCCTTTTCATTTTCATTGAAGTCAACAGAAAATCTCTTTGGCTTTCATGAAGTACAGACCCTGGCAAGAAACCGCTTTTATTTGTAGAGAATGGCAATTGGTATCTGAAATTGAAAGATGACATAACATTCTTCTCTCCTGTTACTGCAAAAAATACTGGCTTGAGAAGTTTTACAGACAAACAGAATCCATGATATCCTGCAAATTTACAGCTTATGGGATAGCTTCATTACTGTGGGACTTACTCCACATTCTTACATGTATTTATCTTCACAGATAACCATGAGGTAGGGACCTACTACTAGATTTGTCCTATAGACCAGGAGCTCAGTCTCAGAAACAAAGGTCATTTGCTTATGCAGGAATATTTTGCTACAGCCAAATCAGAGGATCTCCTTACCTCTCTGGTCCTCCTTCCCCTACCATGTTACCAGAGGGTAGCTCTTCAAGTGTGTCTCCCAGCTCCTTCTCCCCAGCTCCACAGCAGTCTCTTGCTGCTGAGAGCACCTGACACCAGTTAGTAAGTGCTACTCAGGGGAAGAAGTAGTGGAATAATGACAGTATCATCCAATAAAATCCAGGTTTTCAGCCGTAACTGACTCCTGATTATTATTACATCATCAAAGGCTAGAACTAGAGGAAAGGGTCTGTCAGCTTACACCGACTGAGGAGTTAACCTTTTAGCCACACAGCTGCTGATTTTAATGAACATAAAGTTATCAATGCATTATCCTATTTTTTTACATTCTATAAAATAGTTTTTCCTCAAACTCCCTTATTTGCTCTCTTATGAAATGGACCATATGCTGAAAATTGAACTGCATGCCTTTGTTCAGGCTATGGTATTTTCTGTGGGTACTAGTGGCAGCCTTATCACAACATGGGGTTTCAGAGATTAATTTACACAGCCTTGCAGAGCCATAGACCACGATGTAAATTTACACTGCATTAGCAAGTTTTGCATTCCCTCAGTGAGGATGCAAAAGCTTTGGCCTAATGCCAGGGTGGGAGACTATTCTGTTACTCTGTTCTATGCCAGGGTCTACCCAGTGAGAGAGTACAGCACAGTTCAACTCCATAAATTCATATTCCAGTCTAAGGTACCATAATAAGCTTTTAGCAGCAAGCCTTTAGCAACAAGCAACTGCCTTTTAAGAGAGCTACAATGCAGCAGAAAAACAGCACAGTGAGTAAATGAAAGTTCGCAGTGGCCAGCAATTAATCACTGCTAATGAGCAAGTAGGTACATCAAATACATCATTTAAAAATAACTTTCAATAGTAACACTGTAGATCTGGACTAGTAAATTAAACAATGCATAAGAAGCTCCCAGACACTGGAATAGTACTGCTTAAGGTTGTTAAGCTGGTTTTGGCCCAAGCCAAGTTTTGGAAACTAGATCCTCCCAGGAGCCATTTCCAGTAGGTAGTTCACACACATACAAGCATAAAGAAGGGCTATTCCAGCTAGTCTCACCAGTAGCAATGTTCCTGTGCAGGGTTAATTTATTAGAACAGCCATAGCCCTAGTGTGCTATTTTCTGCAACTAGGTTCTCTATGATTTCAGGAATTTAACTTTTTCGAAGATTACAGCTCTTTTGAGAGGACTTTCCTTTCTTCTTTCCTCCTGAAAAGGACTTAAGAAAATAAAAGAACCCATGAAAATATTACTGAAATAACAGTAGGATGGAAATGTACCTCAATGCAACATCTAACAGATTAAATACACAGCAAAGGCCACAAATACAAATGACTAAGTTTTCCAGAGTCCCTAGTATCACACAGTTCTCAGAACTCAATTTAGTTATGGTATTGATGAGGAAAGAGATTATAAGGCTTGAGGTTCTGTAACAGTTTGACCTTTCTCTTGTTATGCTACAGGCAACACATGTCACAGCAGGTGGCATTTAAGAACCTCCCTCATTTTAATGTTTCCCCTGGTTTTAACATTTCACTTAATAGCATTGACTGGGATTCTTTTGGTAACAGGATTTTCTTATTAACTGACATTCCAAATTATTTTGGAGTGATTTGAAGAGCTCACTGAAAAAGGAAAAATTTCTGACTCCAAGTTCCATGGTATGCACAATGCTGCCACACAGGTGCACAGACCAAAGGGTCATGCAACAGCTCTCCCGCTGTCATTGTAATGCTCCTTCAAAAGGCCACTCGCATTGGTTCTCATGCATTGAAATTCTTTTCAAGAGCACTCCAGGTTCGCTGCAGGCGACACAATTAATTTCAGCTGAACTTTCCTGTGCAAGAAATACAAATGTTATTATCACTGCAGTATGAATCTGAGCTACGTAAACACAAAACCTATAATGTCAGTATTAGTATTAGCTCTGCTGGTATTTTTCCTTGTATTGTTTCATTAATACAGTAATTATTTTTGCGTACCTGAATCTACAACAAGTCTTACTGCATTTATCTTTATTATTACGTAACTTACCTAATATTTTAATTTCTAGCAATATGAAACTTATCACATAGAAGGCTGTGATTGCAAAACAATCATAGCATCCAAAGTAACTCAGACATATAAAACTTACTTGAACTGTCCTATTGTCATCTCTGATGCAGGATCTTTAATGACAAAAAATGTCATTAAAAGGAGAATAAAACTGCAAACCAGGAACCATTCCTGCTAAAATGTGCACAGATACTACCCAGGAATGGAGGTCAGCTGAGGTAAATTAAACCTTGATTCTAATATGACTAAATTTAAGAATGCCATTCAGTGGCAAAAAAAAAAAATAAATAAAAATAAGAAGAATCCTAGTGGAAAAGCAGCTAAAATGCAAACGGCCACCAGAAATCTAAGTGAAAAAACATGGGAGGCTGACACTTCATATGCTGTAATGTATACAGATAAATATACATACAGAAATATCCAAAGGTAAAAACTTGGACTTACTTTTGATTTTTTCCTTGCACACCAAAGACCAGCAATCACAAGAAGAAAAATGAACATAGAGGAAATGCTGATTCCTGCCACTAGAAGAGCAAAATAAAGACACCCATGACTCTAAGCCATTAAGGAAAAAAATAAAAAATAAAAAAATCAATGCCCACATTTGTGGAGGGTAATTATGCAGCATCAAATGGTTACATGCAATACTAAAATCTCGGCCTTTATTTTCCTGCAAATGAAAATCTCATTCCAGTCTGGATTTGTACAGGAATTAACCAAGCCTATTACAGCTCATTATAGTCAATTTTTTTTTTTGGCAAGGACAAGTATGTCCTATATTCATCTCCAGTCTTAATATACCAACAGTGACTGCTGCTTGCAATGTTATTTGAGCCACAGATTTTACTGAAAAGCCCAAAATGGTAATTATGGTAATAAGAAAGTAATTTACTATGGTTTAGTCTAGTAGAGTGAGATTACTACTCAAATCATCAGAGAAATATCATGATTTGCAATTAAAGAATGACTTTAATACTATTTTATAAAATCAGAGTTTTTCAGACTAATACAGACAAGTCTTCACAGAGCTTCTGTTTTCTATAACCAATTGCAGTAAAAGAAGTTAAAAGTTCAAAAGTTACGTGAAGAGAAAAGAAAATTAAACAGAAGTACATATACTGAAGTTGTCAACCTACCTAATAAAGTTGACAGATGTTTTTCTGTTAAAAAGGAAAAAAGAAAACAAAAGGAAAATTAAAACCATGAGAAAACTGTACAACTCTGTGTAATGAAGCTAAACCTGTTTTCCTTACCCTATTTTTTTTGTGGTGATTATAAAGCACTGAATTTACAGTCAGCTATTAGATGGCAACAACTCATCATTTCCTGCCAAAATAATAGATGGCAGCTATTAACTACTCTGCACCTACATTCACCATAGGCTGATTTCTGTTTACCCTCCTTCACAGCTGCTTTGTTCATTTGGCAGGTAAGGCTTTGTGTGCTGGAGTTCTCTCATTTAGAGAGCTGTGCATTTGCATATTTATAATTAAGATAACTAAGTCCAAGTCAGAACAGCAGTTTTCTTCAGATCCTGCCATGCTGAATGAGGAAGGAGGAAGCAAGCAGATAACAGCGTTGCTGCTGAAAGTTTCCTCATCCCCCTGGCAGCTGCTTCAGAAACCACCACCACACAAAGCCTCACAAGCTTAAGAACTAAGAAAGCATTGATTTCTTAAGTCCTGGCCTGTACCTACAAAGTTTCACACAGCTCATAGCTGTGATTGTAAGAGAAAAGATGGGGCTTGACAGAGTAGCCACTTTCATAAAGCCTCCAGAAAGATCAGCAGGAACAGGTTATCACTTAAGATGCACATAGAGGCAGGCGCTGGTGATCCTGCACAGAGGGGTGTCAAGAGAAAGAATCAAGACACTCAGCAGGTCTATGGGGCCTTTTTCTGCTGTTATTGTCCTCATCAGTTTTCTTCCCTTAGCACAAAGTACCAAGCTATCCAATGAACATGAAAAGTGCCTGACATTTTACGCAAAAGGATATATTTTCTGCTTCTTGACAGTTAGCTGTGTTATTTGAAATGACTGAAATATTCTTTGCGCTTCAGCTTCCACCTCCTTAAAAACAGTGGTAAAATTGTTTAAATCAATCACAGGGTTACATTGCTCCTAAATTGGTTTGTGTTTGCAAATCTTTAAAGACTTCTGGATAGAAAGAGTCATTGGGTGGAAAACAACAGAGGAAAAAATGGAACAGTGTATTCACAAGACTTGGGTTTGCACAGAGGGAAGAACTGACCCAGGGTTTGCAGGAAGCAACAAATTAAAAACCAGACCTGGAACCAAACCTGGAACTTCATCGCTCTCATGTTCTGTTGTTTCTGATTCAGGAGCTTGCGGGAGTTTGGTAATAGCTGAGAGATTATCTGACAACAGTGTGGTGCCTTCAGCAGGATTTATGTCCTCACAAAGATATCCTAAAGAAGAAAAAAAAAATGCTGAAGTCCACCATAACATTTATTATTAAAGTTGTTTAATAGCTTCAGATATAAAATCCTGCCTTTAAATGCTCAGAACCTAGACAATCTTGCATGCTGTTTTATGTTGGGAATGTTTCTCTCCATTTGACTTTTCTATATGAACGTTTTGGCTGGAACTATTAAGACCTGTCTCAGAAAAAGTTCTGAAAAAACAAGACTAATTTACTCAGCTTAAAGAAAACCAACCAACTATCATTGATCTTCTTAGCTATTTTTTCTTTGCTTTGGAGTTCGAAAATGAAATCCATAATGGAATAGTAGCAGAGCTACTGCCTTTACTAGATTTGGGCACCATGTGAAAATTAGCAAAACCATTTTCATTTGCTTTGATGGGATTCAATAGGATCCAGCAGCCAAATTCACCTGCAATGTTTATTGATGTTTATCCTCATTCTCACTTTTCCTCTTGCGCTGTATGCTATTTATTCCTAACGGAAAGCAATCACATCAATACAGATGATGACACTCATTAGCTTGCTTTAGTTAACAAATTGAAAACACCCTTTCTCTCACATTCCTCCTCAGCTTCAATTGCAAATTAATGAAAAAAAGATGTGGGGAGGGGCAAAAGATACTTTCCCTGATTTTTTTTCTGGATGACAAAAAGAGATGAAAACTCTGGTATATTTTTTTGAAGGGTGTTTTCAATTTGTTAACTAAAGCAAGATAATGAGTGTCACTATTGCTGCGTTATTGGGCATTAAGCAGATGCTTTCTTATACAGTATCAGTTGTGACATGAAAAACATAGCAAAACCTCTTCTATGGAAGCAAGTTTAGCCAGTTCCTCATAGGAAGCAATTGACTCTGAAACAGCACAGGGGGACAAAGCCATGCCACATGAGCTTCTTTGCGCATACAAGTTAAAAAAACAAAACAAACCAAACATGAACACCATGAAACATCTTCCATAGCTCTGGCTTCCCCCAAGATCTCATTATCTATAAAGTCCTTCCTAGAATTACAGCATCGTAACTCCAGACATACCCACAGCTTCTCTGCAAGGGAGCAAACAGATGCACTCATGATATTGCAATAAAATCTGTTTTTACAGGCAGATGCTGCCTCTCTCTCTGAAAATACACCATGCTTGTAGTAGGTTTAAGTTGCTTAGTGGTTAGGAGAAAAAAATTGCTTTGCCACTTTAAGCTTCTACAGGACTCTGCCAAGAAGAGCACAGTTCTACAGAGGGGGGCTGATGATATACATATCTCCATGAACTCCTTTGAAGAGAGATGACACAAATTCTCAATGAGGCTTGTACTTGAGAGCACATGTAGGTTTACGATAAGAAGGTCTATTAGCCAACCCCCTTTCCCTCTTAGTACCTTCTTAAATTCTCTTTATTGCTGCCTTCAGTGGGACAGAGGTGTAAAGAAGTCTTCACACCAACCTCAACCTATTTTTTTCTTTTTCACAAGGAAACAGTGTTCTAGTGAAAATTTATTAAATCAATACAATCAGTCATAAATTCTATTGTTAAACATAAAATCCTTTCATTATAGTCTACATTTAGACACAAATTACATAAGTGGTCTCTGTTACATGGTATCTCATCACAAATTCGGAGTATTGAACAGCCATTCTCATTAAACAGAAATGATAAAAGGGGCTGGGGTCCTGCCAGTCCTAATAACACTAATGGTACAGGCGGGAAGAAGTTCACGAAACTTGCTGAGTGAAATAACACCCTTTCTCACTTCTGCTGTATTATAAAGCCTTCGTGGGATGATTAGAAATATCTGATGCTATTGCTAAATGGCTGAAGTTATTCAGTTTTTTGCTTTCTCTGCAGCACCTCTGAGATACTGCCACTGTACCTATAACTAACAATGGTGACCAAAAAAAGGGATAAGCTGTATGTGTTGTCATTTCTCTAGTTCTACTATTGATTGTTACAATGTTGATCATTATTGATATTAACTTTTTTTTGTCATTCATTAATTAATCTAACTAACGTGGCAAGAGGCCTTACCTCTTATTGCCATGTGTGTCTTTCTGCACCTGCAGAGAAATTCTTTAAAGTACAACAACCTAACTTATTCTTGAAGGCGGCTACAGATGTTTTTATGGTAGAACAATTGGATCCTTTTGAAGTGAGTTTTATCTTCCTGAGAAATTTAAAGTAATCATTCATATGGTACAATATAATAGCATACAGAGAAAACACCTACAATGACTGTATAAAAGTCATATGAATTAACACTTGGAATATAGTTAGGAATATCTTCAAAGAGTATTGAAGTAAAAATAATTGCTGAGAAAACAAAAAGAAGTGCTCACTCACCCGTAAACAACAGAATGAACATAAGTATTGTCTTACGCATCTTCGTTTTTTTTCCTTTTGTATCTAGAAAAGGGCACAACCAACAGAAAATAGTCCTGAAGAATCTCCAGATCACTGTCCCCACAGCAAAGAAACCATGGTCACTTCCTCCTGGCACAACAGACCTCAGAAGCCTAACACAGCTGCACTTATCATTTCCTGAGCTGCTTATTGGCTGAATCAGGCTGTTCCCTAAAACAGCTGCTGCGAGGGCTTGGATGCCATATAGGCTGTGTAACTACAAATGATGCAGAGTTAACTGTTGATAATTTGAATAAAAAGGAAATAAATTTGTCAAGTTATAGGAGCGTGCTTGACTAACTATCATCCTGCTCTCAAAAGTCTCATTCTCTTTCTCTGCTGAGACTATTTATTTAGAAGTGTACAATAGTACAACACGGAATACTTGTGTCTCCATGGACCCATGCACTGTACTACAACTCATTATTAGATGGCTTTTCCTGGATGTTTCCTAGTCATCAACCGCCACACATGAAAAACATACCAGCTAAGACTTTCAGGAGTGACAAGCTGCTGACTCAACAATATTAACAATAACCTCCCAAACCATTCACAGTCTCTCTGTATGAATAAAACTACTATGTATGGCACTAAAACTACTCAAAAAGGAGGAACAAGCATTTGGATAGGTACCTCCATTCCACAATTCAGCATAATGCTTACAACAATGTGACATTAACAGGTTTTTTTCAGTGCATATATCCTTATCTTTTCTTCTGAACATTTCTTTATCAGGTCATAGCAGACCTCAGCAGTAACAAATGCTGGCACAGTTTTCTGCCTTCCAAGTCTAATTGCTAACCAGCACAAGAAACTACTTTCATTATGCATCCTTTTTCTTTCAAAGACTGCTCCCAAATTATTGTGTAGCAAACGTTTTCTTATCAGACTTTGAAGAATATGTCCTGTAACAATTACATTTTCTGTCCTTAAAGTAATGATAATATAATAATATACTATGTCCCTAATATGTTATGAACACTTTTACTGGAGTAAGAAATTAGTCTCTTCATGCATCTCCTCTTGTACGCCCAAAAAAAGTCTTCATGCAAATTACCTCCACGAGTGAACCACAGTTCCTTCTACAGCCAACAGAGAGAGGCAATTAAGAGAGCCCCCAAAAGACATTGTGAATTTCCAATGTGCCAAAGCCTGTCCATCAGTTCCAATGGATCCTAGGAAAGACTGGCCCCTTTTGCCTGAAGTCTGACCATCTAGTTAAGTTGTCTAAAAGCTGCCTGTTCTGCCAACCTTTTCTATTTTCAGACACTCACTTGTAAACACTGAGGAGAAAAAAGGTAAAAATAATGAATGCACCAATCCACATGGGAGGAAGAGGGTATACAAAATGTGTAAGATGTTCATATGCAACTAAACATAACAGAAAGCTTCTCTCAGACCACAGAGGAGCTCTGTAACACATAAAGGTCAACTCTGTATTGATGGAGCTTCTGTTTCCCCTGGGTTAAAGTGTAAAATCCTCAAGCCTACTGTTCCCTGACAAAAAAGTCTCAGCACTGACAAAATCTCTTTCCAATGTACACTTAATAAAAAAGTACCAAAACTGCTAGGCTTCCTCTTTAAGAAGAACTCCTCACATAGGCAACCTGACTTACCAGGGAGTACTGATCCCAGTTATTCCATGGCTTTTACTAATTACTGCCTGTCACATAAGCAACCTGACTTACCAGGGAGTACTGATCCCAGTTATTCCATGGCTTTTACTAATTACTGCCTGTCACATAAGCACTTCCAAAAGGAAGGACTAGGGATGAAGCAGTCTACATAGTCTTCAATTTCTTTAGAGAGATCAAAGGTTTAAAAGATACATAAGGATCACTCTGCATGGTAGGCAATTCATATCCCATAAACATCATGCCTACTAAATCACCTATATTTTGCTGTATGATTAAAGTTCTACACAGTGTCACAAAAGAGGGAAAATAAGGTATATATATGTGTGTGTGTGTGTGCTTTTTCTAACTACTTTCTCTTCCATGCTGGCTTTGTAAAGATCAGTTTCTGATAAACAGTGCTAATTAGATAGTCAGGTGATTATATAGTCAGTGGCTACTGTATCTTCATTTTCTTCATACTCTGCAGCAACTAATTAGAAGTTATGCCACAGGCACAAGTCCTTTTCCTCTTAGCTCCTCTTCTAAGTTTTGAGATTTGCTTTGTTTGGTCCTACTAGAATTGTTTGGAAAAAAACCCTACAATGTATTTTTGTTAGAATGTTTTGATTCTGAAATAGTTTTGGGGATGCCTCAGTTATGACAAATCCCTGACAGAAAACCATTAAATTTCAGCCTGCCTAGAAAGCTGGGCTCCCAGAGCTTGTCACTTTATGACAGATATACATGTGGATTCTTTCAGACGCAGGAATGCACAGAAGTCAGGCTTATAAGCAGCCTGATGATAGGCAGCCTCACAGACAGGACTTTTAAAATCCCCAGGTGTATTATATGCAAGAAACAAGTTTACAAATTTTAACTGAGAAGGCGTATTTCCCACATTTCCATCCTTTATCATCCAGAGGATGAAGTGAGCCTTGAAATCCTGGAATCTGTGGTACAGCTGCATTTGTGGCACTCCACACTTACATAACAAAGTAAGGTGCTTAAACTGAAGTCATGTATCTCTGAAATGAAACACGCTACAAAAACTATGGCAAAGCAAAGAGAATTGCTTTGTTTTGTAGAGGTTGTTTATATATGAATTTGATTATGTATGCCAAATTTTATTTATTCTCAGTAGAAAACATAGGAACAATAATTAATCTAACAGACATTTTGTTACTTATTAAAAAGTGGGCAGTAGTTATTTTGTATACATACTTGACGGATAGTACATGATTCCACATGGTCTGCCAGAATGTGTACTTCCATGCTGTGAGCACCATACAGATGCCTGACCAGGAAACAATCCTTACTTAAGAAATGCTTGAGCATTACATACATCTCTGACTGCTTATACCAGGCACAAAGTCTACAGACATCTGGATGCATACACCTGAATGAGTGTTTAAGACTCATTGACCTAATCTGAGGCCAGTGAGTTCAGATTCAACTGTAATTCTGTTCTCAAGTGCAGAGATGAAGGACTGAGATACAGGCTGTTCATATTTTCCTTTCCTCCTTGTAGGGAATGTGAGTCTCCCCTGAAGGCGTCATATACAAATCTCCACCACGGAATATCAACAGACAAGATGTCAGTGGAATTGTCATTGACTGGTTATTGTCTACTGAAGAACAGATTATTTTGCTTCCAGTGCAATTTTATGATTGTCATCTTTCTTTCAGTTTCTCCATCTCTCTTAGAGCCCATATTCTCTATAGAACGCTCTTGATCTTCACACCTGTCAATCTCTCTACTCTGATTGCCATATCTTGCATTTCTGAACTCTGCTATTATTCCTAGAAAGAATACCAGAGTGAATCCAGTCTTCTAATTTTAAAATGTGCCACAGCAGCAATAGATGTGCTGTACTGACAAACAACAGTGATTTACACAGTGGAACTGGGGGAGAAGCTCAGAAAGCCACCTGTGAATGACTGCTGCAACTGCAAAATTAAGAACCATTTTGTCAGCCCAGTTCTCCTTAGTAAGTTGTGCAAATATCTGGAACCCTTCTGCAGTCCTGGTCATATCCGTATTCTCATTTGCAGTCATTTTCTTGTCCTCACACATTCAAATATAGGCACCTCAAGATCACTGAAGTGACAGCAAATATAGATACAGGCCACAGAGAAATTATTAGCCAAGAAAACAGACCATATTCATGGTGGCAGCAAAGTCTCAGCACCCTGAGGATCAGATGAATGCAGGCCTCTAGGTGAATGTACAATTGAGCCAAGGTAATGCAAGGAAGAACATAAATCAGTACACTTAATAACTCTTCACGTAAGTGCATTAATCATCAGTAACAAAGAGTTACCTGCAGTGGTTGACATACTGCTCACATGTGCTATCCTGCCCTGGAGGAAATGATCACCCATTAACATCAGTGGAGTTGTATTAGCTGCTACCCCTGAGGAACTGAATTGTAAGAGTACCATCAATATGAAGAACAAAAAGCAATGAAGCATACTATCTTACTACTATAAAAGTTGCCCTCTCTCTTTCTACAGCCTGTCAGTCAACAGAAGTCATTCTACTTAACATGAAATGAAAACTTCTACCTCTATGGGACAGAAAGCTTGCTCCCAAATTTGTGCATAAAGAAGCTGGCTTCTATATGCTGTAGAAAATCAACTGCCTTTGGTAATAAATGTTCCTGGCAACAAGTACTGGAGAATAGTATGAAATTACCCTTTTGGAGTAATTTGCAACATGTCTGAAGATTCAAATATTTTCCCAGTGACTTCAGTGTCATGTGATCATTCAGCAGCTTGTTGCACCATTTAAAAACATATGGCCTGAAGTTCTAAAGTTTTGGATTTTTGCTAACTAATATTGCCAACAGGAAAGTTCAAGTCGTATTCTGAAAAAAATTCTCTTGTTTTGCCCTGTACCTCACAGGAATGCTATGTTATATCAAAAAAAATCAATGTGTGACTCTTTCCATCTTCGAAACAGACCTCTTAAAGTTAACTTAAAAAAGAATTTACCAGGAAGCACTCACATGAGTTAATGTTACCAGCACAGCTTCCCATCCTACATAGCAGGTTAGATTCTACTTACAGAATTTGATTCTTGCAATTTTCGGTAGTGCAGAACCCTTCATATGTTTACTTATAAAATAATGTGGCATACCTCCTAAGGCAACAGACCTTTGTTACAAGGTATTTCTTATGAGGTAGCTCAAAACCATTGCTGCTGCAGATTAAGTCATACACACTATAGTCTAATGGTCTCTTTTTCTGGTCCTCATACATATATATATGTACACCCATGCTTATGGTTTCATTCTAGGCAAGGCTAAGAAGGAGCTCCAGGGATATCCCTGCTGAATTTTCCTCAGAATTATTCCACTGAGGAAGCAGGGCTTATCCCCCTGAGAAATGAGCTGCCAGAACCTTTCTTTTGCAGGTTTTCATGGAGCAAGTTTGCATCTGTTGCTGGCTTGCACGGTACTCTAGTTACACAATGCCATCACCCAGAACTGAGAAAACTGAACAGAGAAGACTTCTTAAATCTCAATGGTTAATGAGCAACATGGCTGTCACATTACAAAGAAATTTTGTTTAGTGTGATCCTCAACGACTTACTGGTAGGTTGTCTCCTGAAAATGTATGCAGCACTTAGCCATTGTAGGAAATGGAGGTAAGCAGTTCGTTCCTTTTCCTGCTTACCTTCGCATAACTACCTACTGACACCACACAAGAAGTGCCAGTATTTTGGGCAGCAAGCAGAAATCTCTGCTGTCTTCCACCTTGTATCTGGAGAACTTGAAAATTCATCTTATCTCTGCCTTTTGAATGAAAAGTAACATGCTGGCCTTTTATGTTAACTCAGTGTCCTACCTGTCTATGCCAAGGCATCAAATGTTTAATTTGAAGAAACTGTCCCTTTCATACTAGAAACTGCAGACATTTCTGCCTCAGAGCGTTTTTAGTTCCATTTAGGTCTGTCCTATTTCACCTACCTGCCAAAATTGTGGATTCCCCATAATGCCTACAGGAACAGAGGAGACTGATCTGTAAAGTGAATTAATTTCTCTTGAAGTTATTCCACAAAATAATCCATTGATTGAGGAATGATCCTGCACAGGCCTGGTGAAAAGCTCACCCCTAAACCAGATGAAACTTTGCCTCCTGTAGCAACAGCTCTCATTTTCATGCTTTCATGTTTGTTTTACAATGGCATAGTCCTTCATTCACAGAGTGCAGGTAGTAGTTTGAATTCAGCACTGTATACAAGTTGCTGAAGTGAGAGACTGTCAGCTATTTATTTTTTTCACATATGAGCATTTCACCGAGGACTATAAAATGCTTCATCCTCTCTGCATTTTGTAACCGAGAACAACACTGAGCCCCTTGTGTTTTAGTTCCCTTGATCTATTGACCACACATTTTAAGGAGAGGCTGACAGCTAGCATGTCAGTTATTTTCAGATATCTGTCTCTGTCAAATTCAGAAATCCCAAGAAAATAAACAAAGTGCAGGATTATAAATACATGTGAAATCAGAGCTGTCATCACTTTCAAGGATTTTCCATTGTGCCTGCTGCACTATTTTTAAGCTAAGATTTCCCAGATGTTTAGTAGGAATGTTTAGAGAGTAAAGCATTTTATTTTTCTGACAGCTGCAATATTCTTAAATTTAACCTATTCAAAATTGGGATTTTGTCACTGATTTGTTTTTCTCAATTGCACAAGTGGAATAGAGGAATTAAAAAAGTTTAGCAAGCTACATAGCTCTTTATGGCCTGAAAGCTGTTGTTTCACATTTTCAGGTACACTTAGTAATTCAGAAGAATAAAATGTGACAGAGACACCCTGAAAGGATGCTCCTTGTGTATGCTCACCCTGGTGTTCAGAGGCCAGCGCTGGGTCTGTATTGTTCTGAGCCAGAGAAGCAGAGCAGGAATTATATTCCACATCATGATCCTTCTGCTAACCAGTGGTTTACTGACTCCAGCTCAGACAAGATGATTTAAATTACAAATTTTAGTTATGATTCAAATGGGAAGAAATAAATTTTATCTAAAATGTTTATCTTATCTTACTTGCTAATTGATACAAATGAATACCGCCATCTTTCTGGTCAAGCAGGAGGATATCTCTACCTTTCAATGTAAGTATAGTTTGCAAATTCTCAATTAGAAACCTAATTTTTATGCTGGTTGAGAATGTTGACTGACCCATTTTCTATGTCCCTTAAAATGTTTCATATTTACTTGCTTTTTTGGTCAGACTGTACTTAGAAGGAAATTGGGGTCTGGCTGAAAATATATAAAAGTTCTAGAACTAGTAGATCTTTTATCCTGACAGCCATAATGTGTCATCTTGTGCTTTTTACTCTCATTCTGGCTCATCCAGTCACTAACACAATCTTAAAGGCAGGAAATATTCCTTCTGAATCCTCAGAAAGCTGCTCTTGCCAGAATAGGTCTAAGGTACCCACAGCCTCCAAGTGCTTGAACAGTGATGCCCCCAACCAGAGCAGTGCTTTGGCTTTCGTTAAAACACCATTTACTAATTTACTACCTGAGCAATATTTTTCTGTGGTGTTTTTTTTTCTTGTGGGTGTTTTTTTGGTTTGTTTTTTTTTTTTATTATTTTTAATTTTAAACAGTGACTTATCCCTCAAACCTAGTTTTCAAGCTTCAAATTCAGCTGAAGGTGCTGGGTATGACATGGGACATATGGCAGATACGTGCCTTTTAGAGTATTAAGGTACTGTAAGACCTACCAAGTGGCACTACACATGACGGGCAACTGAACCAAGCCCCTAGAGGAAGCCTAGTAATAAACTGTTGCAAGAATATGCAGGAGAATCTACTATTACAGATCAATAGCCCCCAAATTTGTTTTTCCACAGACTCTCATGAAAAATAGGGACTGATGCACTTTTCATCTTCATTGGGTAATGTCAGACATGACAGGCAAAGTGTGTGCTAACAAGCAGAGATGCTGAACAGGCTCTTAGAGGCAAAGAGGCTATAACTACAGCAATGCACTTCCCTTTCTGTAACACATGAATCAATATACACTGGTTGTAAGTTGTACCCCTGCACCACTTCTGAAAGCGTTCCTTGGGAAATGTGTGCAGCACTCTGCAATTTACAGACCCTAGTCAGAGGACCACTGCTAGAGAGCCAACATGATAACAGGATAAAAAGGTTTACCTTAAGAATGTTCTCTTCATGTTTGAATTAAGATGCAAGCTGTTTCCTTTGCCTTTATTAAATAAAAATATTTCTCCATTCTAAAGTTTTGTTGTACTTGGAATACAGTCAGCTACTGTAATTTATTGTCCCATTAAGTTCTTATATAAGCTGCAGAAAGCTCAAAAGTTTGCAGGTAGGTGGGTTATGTTCACTGCCCATAGTCATCAAATTATGTCAGAAATGAAGTCATGTAATTGACTTTGCCACCCAACACACAGATTTTAAGATTGCACTGATATCTCTCTATGTGTAAGTGGATTTGGCACAGTTTATATTACAGGGGAGACAAGCTTTTGTGCATACCTCCTTTTCTTCCCACACTCTCTTTTTCTCTCTCTCACACATACATACACATGCTTTTACTCAGGAGATGTTCAGTAATTATAATGCTAGAGCTCCCTAGGCCATTAGCCATCTCAGGACAGACCCAATAAACAACTGAAAAAAGCTAAGAGTTTTAGGCATCTGATCTCTGGAGAAAACACCAGAACTCTGCAGAAAACACCAGAACTCTGCAGAATATGTCTGTGTGGTGACAACTGAGTCAGAGTGGCAACCTACAGAGCCTGTATGCTGACCTGTGTGCTACCATATTGTAGGAAATGCTCATTCTGCAACAGCAATGGCTGTCTGCAACGCTGCAACACTAAGCTGCTCTTGACATACTGCTGCAGGAAGACGCTTTCATTCACCCAGGATTTTCAATTGGAAATCCACTTCAGGATCCTTCTCTTTTAAGACATAATCAGAACAGACAGCAACTGCCCACCTCTTCTGTAACAGACTGAATTTCAAAGCACTCAGAGATTCAATTCCTTTACCAATTTGAGAAGAATCAAGTCTATGTTGCCAGTGTTCTTTACCATCACTAAGGTTGCAGGGAGTCTGTGAGTCTTTCTTTTAAAATGGGATGAGATTGCAGCAAAGTGCTTAAGAATGGTGGAAAAGATGTAAGAGCAAAACTCTTCTTGCTGTTGGTTAGGGTACAGTCTTGGAAAGACAGATCTAATATTCCCAGCCCTGCTGTAAGCATAATTTCTGTACTTTATCTTGTTTCTATTACAATCATATCTACAAAGAATTAACACATACATTCAGTAATTAATTCATATACAATTTTCTAGTATCTTTCTCTGGTATTCTTCTCTCAGAGCATAGTTTAATACATGTCTGTTAACACCATAAAACACAAATTACCTGTTATTTGCACATCAACAAGTTAACATTAGCCAAAGAATCACCTAATTAACATTACCAAAGAAAATTTCTTATTACTTAAAGTTTGAGTGACATACAGAGATTCACTTCAAGAAAGACATCCATACATCCTTTAGAAGTTACACCTACCAAGGCACTTTGTCTAAGTGACATGGAGTGCCCGGACCTTTGTACCTGCACATAACTTCCATAGCTGACAGGATAGCTCTGAAGTTCAGAACTGCTTTGCAGTTTGATCTCCATACAACAGTATTGTTGTGAAGAAATATATAAAATGCATTTTCCTATCTTTATGCCTTCCCACAGGTAACAGCAACTTGATCTCATGTCACAGTGTGCTATATTAAAAGAAATGTCAGAATAACCAAAATCTCAAGCTCTTTGAGTGAGTACTTAGATATCCTGTTTTCTCAGCTGAATTCCAGCTGGCTGATAACACTATTACCTACTTAAGACTCACGCACAGCTTGGACGCCACCTCGAGCTTCTGTGTTGTAGTCTGCACTGGCTGAAGCATGACATTTCCAGTGTAGGTTTGATTGCTTTTCACAGAGTGACAAATGCCTAAAACAGACAATCCAAATGTGAATATTCTTGCAGCACTTTTATAAATAAGTGATTTTCTATAATGTTATAGTTAACATAAAACTTTTTGTTTCTTCTAATACAATAAGTTTCTATATTATTCCTTTGCACTTAAAATATTGCAAACGGAAAGCCTATGTCAGAATTGTTAGCATTGAAGAAAAGGAGGCTACAGCTTTTCGTGCTCCTGCAAAGAAATGCTTTGGGGGAACTCTGAATACCTGTTTGCCTTCCTTGGGCACTAGAGGTCACCAGTGGTACAGACACCGGGAAACGGATTGGTTTGATGATTTTCAGCAGCACAGACAGAGGCCTCAATCCCTCTCCTGTGACTTTCATTTAAGTTGTTACTGGAAGTACTTTGGCATCTCGATTTTTTGGAAGAGCAAGAAGATTAAACTATTTCTTTCAAGCGCGATATGTCTCAGATGTATAGCTGTGTGTCTATTTGAAAGGGATGGGTGTCTCTTGAAAATATGATTTATTCATCCCTCTGATACTTGAGAGTTCCTTGGCTGATACCTGCTGTATTTGAGCTCTGAGTAATGTTTTGAGACAGAACCACAGAACACCCAGCAGAAACACATGTTGTTTCAAACGAAATAGCATGGCCCATTTCAAGAAAGAAACAGTGCTCCTTTACTGGTTCCATGTGTGGCATGTGAGGGGTTCACTGAAGCAGAACTTTCAAGAACACCAGTTGCGTTTTTTGACTAACATCTTTTAATACATTCAGGCTTTCCATTTCTATGAGTGACTCTTATGACAAAATACCCCAAGTCCTCTTGCATGTGAAGAGGCTCAGAAATGTTTGGAAATCTGTGCCATTCCTTAGAGAAAATATATCTAGCTTTTAAGCTCTTAAAGATGGAAATTTGTTTAATATATTTTTATCAGATCAGTAGTTAAATTTAACAACCATCAAGTTTATACACTCTATCAGCTATTTATATAATGCACAATACTAATATAATCCTAAATAAGAAGCAGGTTTTTTTAGCTATGATTCATTTCATAAAAGCGTTGAACTGGTACAGTGTAATAAACATACTACTGCAATTATGGAGACTGACTATAGTCGAACAGCACTAATAGAAAGTCTTCTTGGTGTGTTGAAAGTTATTCCCATGTTAAATAACAACTCAAAGATTTTTTTGTGAAAAGGTTTAATACAATTTTTGATAACAAACCTATCACAGATTAAAATTTTGGTGAGAAGTCTTTTGAAACTCTACAAACCCTGAAACCTACAGTAAGCAGCAATGCCACACAGGCTTTTTGCATGCTTACTTTCTTCACCTAGGTTTCATCTAACTTTGAACTCCTTTACTTTGAGGTGCAGTACATAAAGACTTTTTAAGTTACGCAAAGTTAAAAATTAGGCAAGCAGGAGAAATCTTGCCCTTGAAAGAAGTAAAAACAAGTGGATACTATATGCTACATATTTTCACCACTTTGTTTAAATAGCATATTGATGTACTTAAAACACTTCAGATCTGTGTGTTACTTATGATGCTGTAAACATACAGAAAAACATGAAAGTCACATTTTCCACTGCATCCAAGGAGACAAATTTAAAATTACAGCTATTGGAAATCTGTTTTATGAGCTGTGTGAAAGGTGTAGTTAAATGCAGTGCTATAAATTTTGGTCTACAATACCTGACATATTGTGACTCCTAGACAGTGTTAAAGAAAAGAAATGTCAAACTAGATTGAGACTTCTGGCTCTGTTCTGATTTTTCTACATCCTTCTGAAATGAATGTGAGAGCACATGTGAATCTAGCCCACATCTTACACATCCTTGTATTAGCAAGACACAAAATAAGAATACTGCAATATACAGGTTAATCCACTACTTATGATCAAAGGTAAGCAGGGAAGGCAGCTCAGCTCAGCAGGTAAGATTATCAAGGGCTTGCCTGAAGCTTTGTGAGTCAGGCAGCAAATCTGGGACACAGAAGTTGGTAGAGTGTCTCTTCTTGTGAGCTCTGCAACTTCTGCTCATGGGCTTTTTTCCATTCTTTCCTCTTCCGCCTTCTCTAAATAGACCACAGCAAATGTCAGCTGAGTTTAAGCAGAGTGTACTGTGACATACTTACAATACTGCTGCGCCTGTGCTCAAACCAAGGTGCCTCTTAAACCAAGACCAACACACATAGGAAGGGGGATGAATCGCCTGCAATATCTGAGGAACTGTGCTTGCATGGAGAATTCAACATGGGGCAAATCTAACTGCTTTCAGCTTCTTTTGGGCAACTCATCCTCGCAATGGATTAATACATATCAGATGCAGTCTTCACTGCCCACTGTATTTGTCCAATAAGCCTGAACTGGACTTACTTAAACAAATGGTTTTTACTATAGTGCATTCATAAAAAGGTTGAAATGAAGAAAGGGAGTTAGATACTGGATTATGAGATACAGCTTCTCAGTCACTCTGCAATCACTTCTCAACACAAGTTAGCTTTCACTTGGATCAGTTCTTTGTTGCCCGTATCCTGTACTCAGGGAAATATGTGTTGCACCAACACAAATGCTGATGCTGGCACAAGACAGCAAACACAGGAAGAGATGGATGGGACCAGCCCTTTTGGCAAAAGTCTGAATTAGCTGGACTGAAAAGTCATCACTGAACTGCAGTATGTACTTTATGAATATGCCTGTGAAAGACAGAAGTTGGCATCAAAAGGTATGAGAGTGGGCCTTAAATTTCCTCTTTAGCGTAAAACACCCAGAGGTGTTGATATTAAGGATATGCTACTAAGCTCATCCCATGCCTTTATAGATGTGTGTCTCAGATGAGAGTAAGGGCATTAGCATATGAGATGGGGCTATGTAGCTGGATTTGAAGAGCCAAGGATTTTTTCTTTGCTGATCTCAGGGAAGCTTCTGACATTTTTACTGTAATAATTTACTGCAGTTTTCATATTTGGTGAATATATGTAGGTCCTGGAAAAGCTCTTCTGTATTTACATAAATCTACTATAAATAAGGCTCATTTATCTTCATCCACCTATCATATAGCTCTGTAACTAGAGCAAGTAAATATTGGATGTGGCAAATATAATATTTTATGCCTCTGGTCCCTTCCCGTTTTCTTAACTTTCATCATCTTCCAAAATAATGTCCCTATTTCAATTATTCAGTTGCTGTCTTGTGGTGTTTGGGTTTGTTTTTTTCCCCTAGAAGCATCTGCTTGATGAGAAAGCTCTGTTCAGCTGGACAACAGCATTCTGATTAGGAGAATATATGTTCAGGTTGGTGAACTCAGCAGATGGGTGAAGTGCATCAGTTTTCTGATTCTTTCTTCTAAGTAGCTGAAACCCTCACTGGTTTCTGCAGAGAATCAGTGTGTTTCTCAAGTCCTTAGCCTTGCTCTGCCTGCTTTGCACTGCCTTATCACAGTAAGGTAGTTGAGTATTTGTGACTTACTCTATAGCTTGTAAGCAGCACCCCTCACCTGGGTCCAGGTCTGCACTCAAAGCAGCTGCACCGGTTGCCACACTGGCGCAGAGGAACCTGACTGCTCATGTTTCTCAAGGGCTCTAGCTTGCTGTGTAAGTCAGGGTAGCTTCTGGCATATATAAACTGCTTAGACTTGAGACCTGAGCACAGGCCCTGCAGCATCAGGTAGGAGACAGAGGTGATTTAGAGCTCTTTATGTGCTTTGTTCATGACCCTTAGCTTGCATTTTCGAAGTTGTTAAGGTTTCTCACCAGACTTGCACCATACCAGGAGTGAAGTTAACCATCCTGGTTACCTTTGCTGTCAGAGCCTCTGCAGTCAAGGCAGGAATGCAAGTACAGGCCGATAGCCAGCTATCCTGAGACTGTGTAGTTGCTGGACTTCAACAGAAATCAACTTGTAACACAGAGACTATGTTGGTGGGGGAAGGGACAGCACTCTATCCATGGCCACCCACTGCCTAGAAAAAGTCTGGCAACAGGGGTGTTATTCTTGTTCCATTGGCAATCGTGGGACTTCTGCTAGACTTGATCCTAAATGAATGCATTTTTCTGACCCAGAGTCCTTTTATGTGGTTCGGCATGGAAAAGTGCCATGGTATTTGTCACAAAAAGTCCTCGCTGGCTAATCTGTTTTTAGGATTGTTGATGGTTTATAAATTAGAATTATTAGTCAAACATTGCTCTGTGTGTTTAAACTCCTAGTATAGACTGGGGCTATAGAGCCAGCATGGAACCACCTTTCTATCTATGGCAAATTGTTTGACACAAGGGAAGGGTAGTTAGAGCAAAACCAGGAGGATACATAAGCATTTTACCCCTGACATGCACTCTAATGTATCTTAGTCGTACTGGCCACAGATCATTTATACATCTACAGTAAAAGTGAAATTCTTATGTACCAAAGTCTTGGCAGGTCCCATTTAGGTATGCCATATGCTCTGTGGCAACTAACTGCCTTGTTCTTTGTCTCCATGTTAAACAGAAGAGGGACACATTAACAATTTAAAGATTAGAGAGGCAAAACTAGGTGAATCTGCTAGCTCTCTTTAATCAAAGGATAAGCCCTTCAGTACTGCATCAGCCTGCCTTTTCTAGGCATACAGGATGCCCTACAGGTGAGCTGAAAGAGGCATTAGGCGGTTGAGAACTCTTCCTGGGTGCCTGACCATAAATCTCAAGTCAGGGAAGTTCTGTTACTGACAAGAGACTTGAAATAACAAGAAAATTAAAGTTGGCAAGCACTTACGTACATCTGTGCTGCTGTGCAAACCTGACTTTCAGATGTCACCCTGCCAGACTGTCTTACTTGTTCTGTGTTCCAAATTCCTTGTTTACCCAATTAGCATGAGTAAAATTATACATAAATATATATAGTACTAAATTGTATGACAGATGTAGATCTGAGCCTTGAACTGCAGAATGTTTAAAACAGCAAGTATGTGTCAGGTCATATAGACCCTGTAAGTTTTTGTCATTCCTTTCACACCAGGCTGAGTTTTGGAGTGCCTTTGCCCATTCTCTGATTGGACCTTTCTTACATTAAAATGCTCTTGGTGAAATGCAGAGATGATGATAAACAAAAAGCCAATATGGATTAATTTTATTTTTTTTTAATTCAGATTTTTTCGCCTGTGCTCCTCCCTTCCACTGGAATTCAAAACTTGACGCTGAGAAATGGGGAATGTAACCAAATGTGAAAGAAAAAAACATGCTAGCTGCTCCTGAAGCCCTAAAAGTATACCACTTTCAACTGGATGATATTTCAAATGGAATATGGATCTTTTGTACTAAATGCCATGTGAAAATCTGTCATTGCAGCTGTTGGTAACTATTTTTTGCATCAGACTTGTTATGACATTGGTTTTTTTTTTTGGTCATATCCACAGAAATGGCTAGTCACAGCTCTGGGAGAAAGACTTCCTTGACCCATAGTTTTTCTGGTGATGGAGTCCAAATTCTGTACATTCCACTCTTCTTCCAGGAACACTAACTACAAAATTAATACAATGTGAAAAACAAAGGACAAATCTAAGTATCAAATAGGTGAAAAAACCCACCAAAACCAAACTCCTATTTACACTAATACATTTAACACCAGTAAAATCTACGTAAGTATGCTTGCTGTTCTATGCTTGTTTCCTCACTCAATTTTATTTAAGAACCTACTAGATAAATTCACTTTGTTATGGCTTTCAGCCAAAGGATTTCACTCTCCTCTCTTTTACAAGGCAACCTGAAATATGTTATTTGTGTTTGGCAAAAGATATTAGAAAGATTAGAAACATTTGTATTATTCACAGTCACATTAGAGTGAAAGCGTATGGCAGCTGTTAACTACCTAGAACTTAAGGAAAAATTCTCCACTGAGCTTTCTACATACACATGTACGCATGTGTATAAAAAAAATACACATGCACATACAGCATATATAAGTATATAAGGTCAACTTCCAGACAATTCCTCTAGATCATTTGATATAGCTGCTGATAGAAACAAGGCTACAAAGCTGTATGAACAACTGGTAAATCTGTCATGGCAACCTTTCCTTCCTAAAGTCTGTTGGGCAAATTCTCACGTACAGAAGGGTACTGAAGCAGTGGTCTGAATGGTCTTCACCTTCGCTTTTCTATGCAGCCAGAACCCCATATAATTTTTAATCCTTTTCACCTTACAGGTGAGAAAGGATTCCCAGAACTGTGTTACCTCTCTAAAAGATGCCCATATGTCTGAGTGGAGGTAAGACTTCCTTGGATTTCAGGGCAATGAAGGCTTTAATGGCATAGCGTGAAAGGAAAGAAATGATGTCTTTCCTTACTAGTACTTGCTGCTGTTTTTTTAATCTAGCACTATTAAAAGCCAAGTTATGATGCACAATTAAGAAAATTCAGTTCATGTGAAGTCTATGACACTGGAGATACACTCAGCTTGCAAAACACAAACATAAAAAAACCCTAGAAGCATGATTTCCAACAGCGACATTTAATGTCTCCTAATTTATATTCTTGTTTCCTTGATATCAAACTTCTCTAAAGGACACATCTGTGCAGACTAGAATAAAACCTGATGTACCAATAGGTGACAACAATGGGTGGAGTTGAGCCCGTGTTGTACATGTGCAGACTTCAGATGTACAGACTACAATCCTACCATACATTCTACTATGTAAGTGAACGTGTATTATGCTTGTCTACAATTATCCATTCTTTTGCATCTTTCAGAGGTACTCACTGTCAGCAACACATGATTTTCAAAGTCTTAACAACATCAACCTGCAAAAACAGAAGAGAAAAAAGTAAATTGCTGAAAAATGCAAACTCACAGACTGTACAGTTCTGACCATAACACAGACTGCCATTTACAATAATAGGTTGTATCCACCACATAAATCTACAGAACCAAAAAAGTCAGAGCCTATAAAGTGGCTGGGGCTGCACTTGAGACATTCATTTGGATAAAATATTTTCTGCTTTTTTGGGTCTTTGTTGGTTGGGGCTTTTTTTTTATTTTTTTTATTTTCGTGGTTTAGTTCACCTCAGTCAGTCAGTCCAAGTTAAAACTGTGGGGTTTTTGCTGTGTGGATACAGCTCAAGTGTCAAGGATAGTGGTGATTAATACATCCATGTTTTCCAAGTCTGGCTAAGCCTATATGATCTTTCCTTCCTTTCTCTTTCTCAGCCTCCTCTTTTCATTAGACTATTCTCTTAAACATAAGTTAGATCCTGAGTAAAGAAACAAATGGAATTTTATGACTGGAGAGAGGTACCCTGGATGTAAAATACAGAAATTCCTGAATTTTACACTAGTTGCAGTTGCTTACAAGCCACTGCCCCAGTCATGGTTTAATACTGTTTACAAGAAAAGAAAAGGAATGGTCAACATATGTCGTGGAAAGAATGAGTGACCCTGGTGGAATGAGTATCAGAGATCATGTATATCGCTCACCAGCAAGACATCTGTTTTCAACTATGGGGCTTTTATTCAAGAATTGATGAATAAAGTCTCATGATATCTAAATACCACTGCCAACTCTTGAGACAGTCACAGAATTTCTCTAAATGTCAGTCCTAACATCCTGCGCTGGTGATGTTGCCCATGCCAACCTGTTTGCAAAACATGCTGCTGTCAGTATATGCGCATATTTGACTTTGGACTTGGAGTTGCTACTTCTACATTTCAGCCCTTGTGCCAGGCTAGGCTACCATAGACCTAAGCCCAATTAATTTAAATATTAAAATTAGAGTGGGACATATGAGCAATTAACTTATGGAATCTTCCTCCCCATTTTTCTAAAACCAGTCCTTCAAAACTACTTATAATACAACACAAGTCTGAAACATACCTGTGTATTGCCAATGAACTGGTTTGCTGTTATACAGGAACCTTTAAAACACAGAAAAATCCATTAAAAATCCTTTGAAAGGACAGTCAGATGTAACACAGACAAAATGCAAATAAGCTCCAAGCAACAGACTTTTTTCTAAAGTTAATTCACTGTTATTGGGAGGGAGGAGATGTTTATATTAGTCTTATCCCAAAAGGCCAACACATACAATATTCTCACTGACTTTAATAGTTATAGGCGCAGATTTATAGTTGGGTGTAAGGATGTTTCAGTTTTCACCTCTTCACCTCTTATTAGCACTTGTCTTCAGCTTCCTTGCCACAGTTTAAGCAGTCCCAGATGCTGTGCCGTTCCAAAGCTCCCCTCTAATTCTGACAAACCAAAAAAAAAGTATGCTGTGTAGTACATCATGAGTGGTACAGATGGGGCAGGAGGGCAAGAGGAAGGATTTTCTGTGGAATTTGATTTGATGAGCAAAGGATGAGTCTCAGCTCACTGTTACAATATAACCACGCACCAAATATACAAAAATTTTCAAGCTTGATGTTTTAATTAGTACAATATCTTCAAAAAAAGCTCAGCCCATTTAATTTAATTTCTTAGTAAGAAAACATAACAGCGAGGGTATAATACATGCCCATAACCTAAATCAGAAACAGTAAAAAAAATTACGAATTTTTCATTACCTTCATGAATTAATCTGTTCAGGCATTTCAAAACTAGAGCAATTTGGCAAGTTATAATTTCAGTGATGAAGATAAATAAAACAATGAAAACTTTATATAGAATAAAAGAATCAAGGCTAACATAATTTTATTTGAATAAGAATGCATGGGATTTATTTTATCCTAGTTGCCATTTAAAAATATCATTTACATTGCTCTAAATATGGAAAACGTTGCTACAAAATGTCTTGGGCTGTAAAGTAATGTGGAGAAATGGATATAATTCTCTCTGGAGATGAATATATTCTTCTCAGAGAATTATAAGTCTTGCAGTTATGAATGATACTTTCCACAGTGCTGCAGTAAACAAGAATTTTAGCTTACCATATTCTAGCTGTAATTACAAAAGATGGTTTAGTCTCTCTGTCTCTTTCTATCTCTGCCAGAAGGTCAAAATTCATATAAAGATACACAACCATCTCTCCAGTATTCTTTTTCTTAGTAGCCAAATGCCTCTCCCTTTTCTGGCAATCACACTCAGCCCTCATTATTGTGGAGTCGGGGATTCTGCCTTTAATATTACTACTAAAATGGCATGCAGGGGGCAATTTGATAAGAGAATGACACAGACGCACCAAATGCCATCAGTACTCAGTCTTTAAACTCATTCAATTTTTAATAAGCCATTCCCTACATCAGTAAATAAAAGCCACAACAAAAAAATACCTTTTTCTTACTAGACCGTCAGAGATCCCAAAATCTAGTCGATATCTGTTTCCAATTTGTCTTTGTGGAAAGGATGCCAAAGAGTTGCTTTTCTTCCTCCTTGCAGAATAAAGCCAAAATGTAGTCTAACCTGGGTGCACCCACCCACACTCACCAGTGTATGCATTCTAGTCATGACTCAAGTTAATAAATTTGATTAGCTCGTACAGTACTCCAAGCCAGCAGCCCACAAGGCAGGTTCAACCAATACCTTTGCTTCACTCACTGCTCTCAGCAGACCACCAAGGCTCTAGTTTGTATTTTTAAACCTGGGTTAAATTGTGGCATAACCACAAACCATTGTATGCGATTAACAGTGGGGTTCCAATGACTGACTGACAAACAAAATCTTAGCACACTGAGTCTGCTTCTCCCAGTAGTAAACACATGTTATTAATGAAATGATTCTAACAGGCTACACAATTGGAAGCTTTTTTCTTGATTGACAGACTATGCTTAACAGACCAAATAAAAAGGGCATGAAGAGGACGCTTGTATTTTTGACTTTGTGAAGGAAAAACATAAAATTATTGCAATAGTTTCTCTATTCAGTTATAACCTAATGGAATGTTCTTCTGGCCAGTCACTGAGTGATGCATTACCTTGATACTCTCAACAGAAGGGACTAGCATTTTTAAAAATCACTGCCCTCCAAGCTCTACTGCTCCCTTTCCGTTGCTGACCCACTCTGTCATCACTAACATGGCTTTATAGCAGAACAGCTGACTGGGGGGAAAAAAAGATGTCAACATGCATGTGGCATGAGATCATGACACCATCAGTCAAAACTACTGCAAACTGGCACTGTTTAATTGCCAGCTGCTTGAGACAATGCTCATTAAGCCAGACTAGGTATTAAGCAGCAAGATGAAACAGACAGGCTTGCCCATCATGGACCATATAGTTACTACTCTTCGGAAGAAACAGCAATGGCCAAAAAACAGGATGAGAATTTCACCACTTTTTTTGCTTCCACAAGGAGTGGATGAACGATATGTTCCACAAATCATACCGAAACTGTCAACACAACTGTCAAGGCCCCTAAATCGGACCTACAGCATTCTGGCATGGGATTTAGTTACACATTCAGTAGCTGTATTCTTCAGGCTATTAAGCAGTCTCCACTAATTCAGCCTCTGCTTTGGCAGTGCATATGTGCTACTACAGTGTCATTTGCTGGGCTGGCGGAGGACAGAGAAGGAGCAGGGGTTTCTGTTAGAGCTGTTGCCAAAAGATAATAATGCAAGTTGAACTCTAGTCTCAATCTGATGAAACGGCCCCAATTTATGGGCAGTTCAACCATGTGGATTATCATTACACCCAGTGATTCTACTAGAGAGTAGACAGTAACACATATGCACTCTCATGGTAAACTTGCTTCTGTTCTCAAAAAGGTTTGGAATACTTGTCTTACACAGCTTGTCATGCCAGTCAATACGCCAAAAACACTATCATTACAACACATGGTTGTCCTCCAGAGCTGCAAGGAGAGGATGAGATGAAATACTTGACTTTTGGGAAAGGTTCTTACCAGGGAACAAAAAAGCAGTATTTATACTGAGCACATTCAGTACTCTATCATCACTATCTCATGACATTTTTTTTTTATATTGAATACAGCATCACTAAAATGTCAGTATTAATATTTCCAGTTTGTGGTTATTACAAGAAATTGTTCTGTTGAATCACCTACATGTGAATGGCAATTTTGTTGGACAAAATAGTCAGTTTTCATGCGATTCACTGTTTCATTTCAAAGAAACAAGATGTGAATGCTGAAGGGAGATTTCTTCCATGTAAATGCTCAGAGTATGTGTTAGAGCTAGCTGTCACAGTGGAGTCAATGTTAGATGTACAGCACACTGAAATCCCTGAATTGGTATGGTCAGGCTAGAAAAGGATTTGGTTGGTTACTTTTTTCATCTATCATTGACCTCCCTCTTGGAGCGGATCTCACATCTCCCAACTCTGCAGTCTTCTTGGCAGAGGAGTAAATTTATGGCTGGGAGGAAACAGAAACTTAGCAAAGGAAGGACTGGAGAAATGAAACAGCAGTGGTGCAGTCAGACAGGATCATCTGTTAGACTGTGTGTCTCTGTCTTCTAAAGGTCCACAAGGGATGGTATGGATTCCCTTCAAACAGCTAATGCAGATTTTTCTGAGTGGTTCCTGTAGTCTGATATCCACTGCATGTTTATGCACCCACTCTTGTCCTTATTCCTTCCTGTTCATGTGGGAACAAAATTCTTCTTCCTTTTAGGAATAACCAAACCCAGAAAGCCAGTTGTCTCATTACTGCTGTTCACCACTACCTCCTTTTTTGTGGCTAAGTAGTAGCCACACACTTAACCTAGAAGTTCTCCTCAGATTCTGCTCCCGAGGATCTCTCTTCCCAAGAAAATGACATTTTTTCTTCAAATGGAACTCCAAGGAAAGAGCTAAATTGCTTCTTGCCTGCTCAGTTAGTGTTGCAGTATCTTCTGTTTCCCTCATTAATAATAGAGTGGCAAACAGGACTCCCCCACCTTCCACAGAGAAGAGAAGGAATGGCAAAACAATAGAAAATGCTCCAGCTGTAAATTGCTTTAAACACTAGACTTAAGCAAGAATTTTGGTCAAGGCACTTTTGAATCACTCATACAATGGAGTATTTTAAAGCAGGGCGATACCATAATATTAAGCCTGAGAAATTAACAAGGAACTGTCTTAAACCTGAAACTTGTTGAAAGCAGTTTCAATAGGATTAATGGCTTAAATGCTTAAATGAACTGGTATAAATGTTGATACTAATTTTCATTATTATATATGAGGAATCATGCTAAAGGTAATCTGAGATACTGCTAACCAGGGATTCCTACCTCTCAAGGACCAAGGAATGAGAATATGAAGTCTGAGTTTTATTGCTCCAGGGTGGCAGGCTGTGATGATGGCTTGGTTCTCATATCATAAAGCACAGGCACATCCTGTTGTCAATTAGACTCACCGGTATTCTGTGGCAGCAGCCCCTGGGATGTTATATAGTTTGTTTTGCTATGTAAACAGCATGAAGTAATCCAGACAGTGAAAGACACAGATGAGCAGGTAATTTGTAGCATACTAAGTAAAAGAATAAAAGTCTGTGAGTGAGAGTCAGAGAATAAACAATAACAACATCCCTGGGATATAATATCCACTGGTCTGGGGTCATCAGAAATATATACAAAGGAACGCTAAGGGACTAATTAAAATAAAATACATCCATTCTTTTGCTTCTGTGGATAGAGCAAGAGAAGAACTTAGCATAGGGGGAAAAAAAGAATTGTTAGTTATTCACTTTAGTTTTAGCACATATCAAATACAGCTTCCAGGTGGGTGTTTTTCAATATAGCACCTATTTTGGGACCTGTCCTAAACCTCAATCAATTCACTGAAAATTTTTACCCTCCCTTGTTTCCAGTAGCCTTTGAATCAGGTTATAAACCCAAATGTTGATTTTATACCTATACATTTACCTTTTTTGCAAAACTAAAATGTAAGATAATGTCCTTAGACACATTTTTAATTGGTGCAACTTAAGCCCCCTTTGTTTGAAAATGCAGTTCCATGCTGTATCATCAAAATATCTCTATTTGTGACACCAGCATAAACTTGTACAAAATTGGAACTGCAACAGATTTAAGAACATGCTCCTGAGTCTGTCTTCCTCTCCTTTTGGACACACAGAAATAAGATATGCAGGATGTTTAAGATCTATCAGAGTGCATTGATCAAAGAAAACGTATAAATCCATGTTTATTAACAATGTTTGTGTTTAAATAAAACTTTCCAGAGCACACAAATATCAAAATATTTCCCTTAGTCCCTTGGTTCTCACTGTTTACAGCATTCAGCATAGAGTACGCCTTCCCACCCTCTCATTTATAAATAGTGCTTCCCGTATGGTAGTTTTTTATTATCAGTTTTACAACAGCATGTCATTCTCTTTGAAATTGCTAGATAACACTGTGGAAAAACTGCACGGTTTACTGTTTTGAACACAGGCTTGAAAACCGGGACTCCTGGATTTTATTCCTCTCTCTGTCAGCACTTTGCTGTGTGACTGTGGCTGTTACTCATCTGTTCTACTCTTTGTTCTGCTACATCCGCCATTTTTCAGATCCTCCATCCATCCTAATTCTGGATAGAGGCAAGCAGTTTTCTGGAGTTTTCCCTCACAACATACAATAGAATAGAAACTATTGAAGTCAGGGATTGAAAAGATACTCCCTGCCCTGATGGATTTTGTGTAATGAAAAGACCAGAATTTGCATATGAAATAAAACCCGAACAGCAATGTGAACAGCCGTATGTGCAGTCCAATGCACCCAGGAAGGAGCAGCTGAGCACTCTAGAAAAAATGTGGGAAGAGGTGATGTGGATATGCATAGAAAAGAGAGAAATTCTGGCTCCTACCACTTTGCTTCCTCTCATAGTCAGGAAGTCAGTAAACAGCAGCCCATAATTACCCAGTTGCTGCTGATCAGTTGGCATGGTCTAGCACAGAAGATGCACTTGAACTGCTTGATAATTACAGGCAGCTCTACAGCAACAGCTTGGACATCCCTCTGATAGACAGCATTAAAATTGCTTGCTAGGAATTACCATCAGCGTTCAAGTTTTCTGTTTCTCACTCTCATTCCTTCCTATCAGAATGAAAATGTCAGCTCCTCATTTGAGAAGGCCATTGCAAAATCAGTTGACATGGAGCAGGAATCTTTCAAGGACTTTTTGTAGTCTTCAGTAACGAGATCTTGAGGCCTCAATAAACCTAAATACTATTGTAAAAGAACTGAAACCTCCTCTTCTGCTAAAAGCACCTCACATTTTATATAGAGATTAATGGGGAGTTAGTGCACACACAAACTTCACTTTTTTCTTTTTTTTAGTTCACACAAAGACAGCATAAAAAATAGATTCTTTTTTGACAGTGTGTGCAATGGATCGGACAAACTGAATTTAAATTCAGCACCATAACAGAACTATATCCCATCAAGTGATGTGATACATACTAATTAATTTTCTGGCTCACTACTACACTTTCTGTGAGAAAACATAAACCCAGTATCTTTGCAGACTTTATTATTCACATATTCTGAAACTGTGTGGTATTAATTAATCAGAAAGGAAGCCAGAATTCTTATATGAAATATCTTTCCATTTTAATCCTAATTAAAACAAGCTGAGCCCAAAAATTGTAAGAACTGATCACGATCACTAATTGCAAAGCAGGAAATATATTTACCAAGAAGATGCCCACTAATTCACTTTAAATTTTACTTCTTTTTTGCCTGAATGAATAATGGAAAGATTGTAAATAATTCATCTTCTATAAATCAAATTGAAAAATTCAAATTTCTGATCATTCCTATTTGCTATTGCACTGGGAATAAATTTCATAATTTATTTCACTTAATTTAATTCAGTTAATTTATGGGTAGAGAAGTGATTGCATTACTTTAAAGTCATCCAGAACACAACCTTCTTGCGCTGGCACCATACAGCCCTTGGGATTTCCAGAAGGGAAGTAATACTAGCAAAGATGTCCTTGTTTGAACATATAGCCCATATTTTTCACTAATGTGTGCATATATTTATATTCCTCAGCTGGTGGACTTTGATGAGATAATTGTTCATATTGTTTAACTTTTTCAATAGCTGACAGGACATCCTGGTCCAAAGGACGTATTGCAACAAAAAAGTAAGCATCCTCAAAGTATGACATTTGCAGTTCTGAAGCTGGCCACTGTCAGGTCTAAAGTGATTAGGTAATTTACTATAATATATCAACACCTGAAATTGCAAACATTCATCAATAATTATTGCCTAGACAAGAAACCTATTTCCAAGGTAAAAAATCACAAACTCTCGTCAAAACCATATGCTGAGCAAGATCCATGTTTGTGAAACCTGAGCCAACTAAAAGCATAGGAGCAGAGGAATACGGCTTCAGAGAAATATTATAGTTGGCTCCTATTATATGTACCTTCATTTTTTCACTAGAAAAATAAAATTTTTATTAGCACAGGAAATAAAAGCTAATGACAAACCTATCAGCCAACTGACTGCTAATGCAGCTTAAATCTTCAGTAAACAACAGTGTTCGTAAGCACAAAAGGATGGCTTTCTTAGGAAACAGGTCATATCTATTTCAATTTCTATATGAAATATCTAATAGACATATCTCACATTGGTTTTGGGCACAAAACTCTTGGCAAACCGGTGGAGATTTACTTGGTGGTGAGGACAGAGAAGTAGTGGTGTTTTTCTGTCTTGTGCTGCTGCTCTCCTACACTCCTTCCCACCTGTAACCCTTCCTCAGTAAGCTACCCAGCTCTATGCTGAGGACATTTCATATGACAGGCTCCCCCCTAAATATTACATTCCAGCCCTTCTTCCAGCTCTTTCTGAGAAGATCCAGTGATTTGGACAGAGTGGAAAGCAAAGGAGAAACAATCCAGGAATATCTGGGGGAGGATACGGGAACAGAAAGACAAAAAAAATGAGACACTGCATTCCCTGTGCCATCTGGCAAAATTTCTCTGGGGATGTTCCTAGGGTGGGACCTGGTGAAGACCTATTTGCAGATGAGTTTTGGGAAGTAACATTGCTTTTCCATATTTTCCTTTTCCAGTGTTGAGGTTTTCTGTTCACTGCCTGTATTCTATTCACTGACTATATTTTAGTCCACTAGACAAAACAGTTCTGCCAGAGCTCTCTATATATCTCTTGGGCTAGGGTATGTTTTTAGAATTTGTCTGTCTATCATTTACTATGTACTCCAGAGGAACCCAACTGTACACAGATGTTTGCTTTGCCTTCTACAGAGCATTTCTCAAAAAAGTAGAGCCATAGGAGACTTCTGTTTATTTGCGTAAGAAATTGGTGTTTCTAGATTTTAATTCTTGCCTTCCTCCTTCATTTATATAATAATATCATACTTAGAGATTCATATACATTTGAATTGCTGTGAATACAGCATCTCAGAACTCCTCAAAATACAATGAAACACTAGATGAATCATTTTTTTTCAGCCAAAATCTGCAGGAATTAAGACTTCGAGAGTGACAATAAAGTCACCGACCACTGACCACAGAGGAAGTTAAAACCAAAGGTGCTAGAATGCTATTATTTTTCTTCCAAATCTATCAAAATAGTAAGCATGTTTCTAGTAAAAAAAGAACACAGAAAACTGAAGGATGCTGACATTAAAAAGTTGGTTGAAGCCTTTAAAAAAAATCACTTGGCCAAATATTTTTTATCCCTGAAAATCATTTCATAATTTGCCACTTCAAGACTATTCTAAAGGGGTTACAAGTTGCCACAGATAATGTACTGTTCTTTGACGAAAATGAAGAGGAAAATCAGATACATCTACCATAGGAATGTGCCCAAAACCTAAAAATAATTGTGGATCCCCAATGGCCCACCCAGAGAGTCAAAAGTAGAGCAAATAAAATATTGCTTCCTAGACTACAGTAACTTTTGCACATTTTTGGTGCAATAGTCTAGCATCCTCTTAAAGTAACACAGGCTGTTCATTACAATAAATTGCTCTTAAGAAGTGTCAAAAGTCCATTGTGTACCGGACTCGGTCTGGGGTGATTCTGTTGCTGGATTACCTAACAGTTTTCTATGATCTTAGAAAATTACCCTACTTCTTTGTGCCTCATAGGAAGAGTTTGCAAGAATACCTTCCTGCCTTTTCAGAGTATCTAGTAATCTACACATGAAAATGGATTCTTCTTTCTATGTATTTCATGGTACACATATTTTATACCAGAAATTCTACAATTTAGTAGATTAAAGTAATAAAAATCTGCATGTCTTTGCAAATATTCCAATCCAATTATTTTAACATAACTATTTCTGTATTGTTCCACTGCTATTCTCTGAGGGATTAGAAACACAAGAAATACACGTGAATCAATAGGAATATTTGGGGGGGTTCGATTTGTACAGATGGTCCAACTAAAGCAAATTCTACTTATGGATACCAGGGATGTCAAAACATGGTAACATATGCATATGCACCATCAATAGTAACTGCAATCTGCTATGCCATCTCAGTCTGACTGGCAGAGCTGTACAGACCCTTTGCCAAGAACTTATCATTCTATACAGGCATTTATATCGCACCTAGCTATGACAAAGCCAGCTGTACTCTCCCCTGCAGTAAATGTGTTCCTGGAAGTTATTTAGATTTTCTGTACGTTTTCAAAGCACTGAGCAAAACAACAGTCCCACTCTTTTGGACATGTGAGGTAAAGCCTCACAACACTGAAGAAAATGCCAGTATTTCTTATGAATTTAATGGGTTCCTGGTATCTCTTAGGTATAAAAAGTTTGTTCTTAAAATTTACTTGGGATGCCAATGCTTTAAAAACACCCACTGGAAGCACATAACACTAAAGCTTCATTATTAAAACAAATGAAAGAATTAAGAAATGCCTTTTTACTCTACAGACATTCAGAATAAAGTCTCCTTCTGTCGAAAACATCAAGAACCAGAATTGTGCTGAGGTTTTGAAGACCTGTTGTCATTTTATTGTTTGGAATCTGTATTCCATGGCAAGAATTATAGACTTGTAGTACTGGGGATTGAGACAACTGACTGCAATGGACACGAGTAAAACTTCAACTCTTCATAAAGGTTTAAATTGCATCAAGCATCCCTTCCTTGCCCTTTGTTATTTACTTTTAAATACTGAGGAGTGAGTTTTGGCACTTCTTTTGAAAGGAAGAAGTTGCTCTCGTCTCTGATTTTTTTCTTCAGTGATGTCTTGCCAGTTGTGCTAACTATGCTACATGATGTAATAGAGAAAATAGTCATTCCAGGCTGCTAAACTCATTTTCACTTTTCAGTGAAACAAGTTCTAACTAATTTTTTAAAAGGTGAAAAGCCTGTGCATTAACACACTATACAGACTATGAGGTTTGCAGTCTAGAATTTAAAGTCTCCCATTGTAAAACCAACTAATATATTACATGCCATACAGATTAAGCTGATCCATAAGCCACCTTTGTTCCAGAGACTGAGTGTTACTCTCCATGGAATGGAATTCTCAAATCTCTATGGAGAAAGGTTCTTTTTACAGAGGAAGAAAATATTTCCTAATGAGAGTATTTACTGGAAATACTGTAAATTCATGCCATATAATAAAGATGACTGGTAACTCCTTCAGTATCTTCAGGAAGGACAAAACCCAAAGCCAAACGGGTGTCAAATTACTTCAAGGCTTTCCTTTTCCTGACCTGGATGAGAACTTGAGGTTTTATCATAAAGAGAGGAAACTGGAAATTGAACTGACTGGCTTGCAATGGTTGAGAAAAGGCATCAACATCTGTTTCTGGTCTTTTGCTGAAGAATCCCTTCAGATGATCATTTGGATTGAAAGTAAATTGGTTTGTTTTTGTAGGTCCATTTCTTCCAAGCCTCTCCTGTGGGCCTGATGGTTTGTGTTCTAAATTCTTAGGTCATGTGGCAGAGATTCTCTGTATTATATGTAACATATTATCCATCTTGAAGAATATGAAGCAGGCTATGCCTTGGCATGTTTCTCTAAGTTTTCTTGTCTAGTTACAAGACCTTGTGAAAGCATGAAAATGGAATCCTAATAAATTTGCTATGGTGAAGGAAAAAATATGTGTGTGCACCATATGTTTATACATATATAAAATTACATTTGTCACAAATAGCAGCTACAGCATTCTAGAAGGAAATCTAGTAGTTCTCTGCTAGCAAATTCTACTCCTAGACATGACAAATACTGTTTAGGTCACATTACAGCCCTGCCTTAGCCACGTTTGGCTATAAGATTCCTCAAAGTTAGTGCCTATGTGCAACTGGAATTATGTTCAAGTCCCACCTCCAATGAACAGATACGAAAAATAATTCTGTGGTCTTATCCTCTTTATACAGGTTTTCTGAAACCTTCCTGAAAGCCTGAATAGGTCAACACAACTACAAAATCACAGTTTAAAAAGTTTGTTCCAAGAAGGTTTTCAGTCTCTTGCCTCAAAGTAAAATGAAACCATAAACCACAAACCTCACAGTGAGATTTCCATTCTGATGATCTGCCACGGAACTAAGTACTTTCTTAAGAGCAGAAAAATGTGAAGTAATCAGAACTTTAATTGGGGAGACAAAATTACAAATATATACGCATTCTAATGCTGTGATTTGTTGTGAAATATTTTACTGTAATAAATGAAAGTTTCCAATTTCTTTGCATCTCAGTTGAAGTAATAATACAAGAAGAAACAGAAAACTATGAGTTTAGTTTATGACAAATACATTACATTACCATAATTCATCAACAGGAGCAATTCTATCAAAGCTGCTCTCTCTGGCCACCTGTGTAATTTTTCAGAACACTATTAATATGGGGTTACTACACTTAAGAAACTACTCATGGAATAAGCACCATTTTAATGTAGTTTAATTTAATATAGGATGAATGAAACTACTATTTCTTTCTCTTTTTTATCTCCAGACTGATGATATTTACATATTTACAGGACAATATTTACAGTTTCATGATCTTACTTCCCATGAAAGAAGAGCAAGGATTTTCTTTATTTTTATGACAGTATCAAAACCCTAGAAGACCAACGGAAAGCATGACCATTTTGCTTACACTGCCTTCTGCTGTTCAGACTGAGATGGTTGTTTGAATGCTTTTAAAAGGGCATAATGACAGCTGAGGCACTACCATTGCAAACGGTAAAAGTGAGAAAAGGCTGCCAGTGACTGTCATGCTCCCCCCTGGTCTTGCATGTTTTTGAGAAGGAGGTTTAGCAGATCACTGCTATCGGGTGCTTGGTAGCAGCACCCGCCTCAGCACACCCTTCACTGGCTTCCCTGTGGAGCGTCAACCTTCTGACAGGCCGTTGCCTATTCCACAGCAGAGCTCCATGCAATCAAACTGCTCTCACATAGAGTGTACAACCTCCTTTCTTTGCCATTTTGTAGGATAGAAATGCATGCTTCAGTTCACTTCGAGCACTTTAATTTTTATTTTCTGGCTGTGCATTTGTTTCATCAGAAAACAGTATATTCCTTA
Source organism: Psittacus erithacus (assembly GCA_009867235.2). Lineage (NCBI taxonomy): Eukaryota > Metazoa > Chordata > Aves > Psittaciformes > Psittacidae > Psittacus > Psittacus erithacus. The sequence continues at coordinate 106,389 of WYDI02006860.1, forward strand.
ACTGGATCAAAGAAAAAGGTCATTAACTGAATTTTCATTAAAAAAATGGAAAATACTAGTAACTCTAGTAGGACTCAGCTGACCACCACCATTATTTTCAGCAGCATATGCATTAGATTTGTTAGGAATGTCCAGTTATAATTGCGCTGAAAGAAAGATGGGCTTCTGAAATGTCTTTAGATAAAGGCAAGAAATTCCATGTAGCACAGTTCATTCAGAAGTTAAGGTTTAAATGGATGCAAAAAGCCCTGGTTTTCCAGTATCAATAGCATTTGAAAATGCAACCAAATTCTGAGTGATGTGAGCCATAGCAGTACAGTGAAACACAAAAATATAATAAATATACTATCTTTTTGTTATATAACTTCAGCTATACACAGACTTTTAAGTGCCAGCTGAAGACGACTCAAAGCTTTAGTCTGATTTCTCGTCATAGTATAAATACAGACGAACTGACTGTACATAAAGAGTTTTATTTATGTTGAATAAAACTTGTTTTGTTTGGAATCTAATCTTAATTTCATTGCACGAAATATATAAAACAGTTACAACTTACTGAGAGGTGGTCTTTTCCTTTGCCAGGTAGCAAAATAAGAAAAAGGACTTCACTCAACTGAACAGTTTAAATGTATAATTTAAAAATGCTAGGATAATGCTTACAGACACCAGTATTGTTCTAATGGTCTGAGAACATATACCTCAAGAACCTCTTATGATGTCCAGAAAATCCACTAAGAGCTCTTGTAACAAAGATTATTTACAGTGTGAATCAAACCATGGGCAATCTGGATGACACAGTTACCCAAAGTTCTGTATTAGGAAGTCCAAAAAGAAGAGACAGTGTCTACAGACATTTACAAATAGGCAAAATAATTTTTTAGGTTAGAAATAAGACTGTTGTAGGTAAAAAAAGGCTCACAGATTACTTCAGAATTTATGAGTGAGGTCTTCTCCTGAAATTATACACTTACTGGTAAAATGTCAAACACCAAAACATAGCCTTCAAAAAGCTTAGAGAAACTTTTTGTATTTCAGTGGAAATCAAATTTTACATTAGAAAATCTTAATTCTAGTAAAAATTCACTTCTTAAATATTGCTAAGAATTCTGAGGACGCTTCTTACACTTATGAGACCTTAGTACCCAGCTTAACTACCTATTTTACAGATATTTAGTATGGAATTCTAAATGAAACTAATGTATTATGCTTCTGTAACTAGAAATCAGTTCTTTTGACAAAAGATGATTTATTTCTTTCTTTTAATGATTCAAATGACTTTGTCATCTGGATTTCTATACATTGGCCCCCATCTTCATTCAAGACTTGGAACAGTGGCAGTGCATAATACAGCACTTCGCCATGCCTGCCTGAACAAAGAGCAGGATGGTGCTTCTAATGCAAGTATGACACAATGGACAAAATGGTGAGTCACCAAACCATAAATGAAAAATGAAAGGAATATTTCTTAAGTTTTACTAATGCCTCAAGAGGACATCTGTAACCAGGAAAGCATCACCATCTTTAATATCTACTAATGCTGTTACAAAAATTTACTCACATTGGTAATTTTTAATGGCCAAGTATAACATTTTTTCCCACTTTCATCAACTTCAGAGTAAAAGATTCTGGTTAAGAAAGTGTACTGCACAGCTGGAAAGGATTCCTTATAAAACCACAAAGATTATATTTAGCACTAGATTTTCACATCTTAAATTGTATGCTAAATGCACAGGCAACAATTTTATTTGCCTGGCACTTTTTATTGGTCAATATCCAAAGTCATTTATTGGGGGTTTTGTACAGTCAGAAAAAGTATGTTTGCATTTTCTGATTATACTTTTTCTATAAGATGCAAGTTCCTTTTTAATATGAGCATTTGAAACATGAAAATAACCTGAAAATGAGTAAAATGAGAAGATGCTACAAATATGTTAGATCACTCAAGATCTGCAATTACAAACCTTCATTTTTGACTGCGTCTAACTGTCTGATGAATTGTGATTCTTCATCTGCTGGAACTTGAGGAACCAAAGTTTCCAGTGAGTTTTTTATTATGCCTGATTGTGATTGGTATTTTCTTTAGGGTTGCCAGCATTTCTCATGAACACAGCTGAATTTTCCAGATGTTTCTTCAGTAGAGAGAGCCACTTCTGCTTTCCAATATCAGATCATTCCTAAATACTTCCACTTCCCTTTCACAAGATACTATCAAACATCACAGCTATCACTGTTCTTCCAGCTTCACATTTTACATTTACACTATTGAGTTAATTTAGCAAAACCCATGAAGTAATTCAAACATGGCAAGTTCTGCTCCAATTGTGAGTCTGTGTTGTGCTGTTCCTGAACTAATGACAGCTTCTTTCAGCACTCTTCATAAAGCAACCAAGTATATCTCATTGGCTTCGTCATCTAACTTAGAACACTATGGGGTATTGAGACTTACTTCAAAGTATTTCAAAGTTTTGATCATTAAGAATCCTGCAACTTGCATCACCATTCCAGTAAATTTTCAAGCATCTGCTAAACTTGCTTTTGAGCATATCACCTCCTGGAAAGTAACACTGCAAATCCTACTATTAGGAGCAAAATGCCTCATAGTTAAAAAGGCAAAAAGTCCAGCTACTTAATTAATAAAGCATATAAGGCATTAATATCTGATATAATCATTATCTGAAGTATACAAAACAATGTCTTTTATTTACACATCTGCCAAACCCAGAAATACAGCAGTACTAGCCAATTTTTTTTTTTTGCACTAAATTACACAGGGCATGGAGATGGAATGAAAAGAATAAAAATTCAAAATGTCATTAAATATTAATTAGAGCATTATGAGAAACTTGTTCCAGCAGTAATTTGCCTGCTGTTGATCATCACTACAATAGTGCTAATAATTTCAAGGCAAAACTGAGAGAAATTCAACTGTTGGGCAGCTGAACATTACCGCATTGAAAAGTACTGAAAGACAGCCAGTGGACTAGTCGGATCTAGACTTACATCTGAGGCAATTCTTAAGAATTCCTTTATAGCCTATGGAGAAATATCACTACTACTAAGACATGAGACATCTCATTCCAAAGTTACACACGTTAGATGAATCACACCCAAGAAAAGCCTATTTATTTCCACTGATTTTATTAAAGGGCTCTTAGTGACTAGTTCATATATTGGTCTTGTACTGCTTAGGCCTAGATAACCATAGTGAATCCTGCCCAGGATACCCGAATTGGAGCTATTGAAGGACAGAAAGTGATATGATGATTTAAGCCTCCTAATACTTTGTGAAGTAGGAACAGAGCCTGGATCTGAGAAGTTTGTGAGCATATTTAATTTTTTTGTGCTTAACTGAACCAAACCACAGAAATCTGAGGCTTGCCCTTCATGAGCTGGCAGATTAATATTTTTTGGCACTCCATTTTTGTGATGATGTCAGATTGATTATATTATTGTAATCAAAATTTGAATGTATATGACATTTTGTTTATGCCAGTCCTCTTTTTGTTCTCCATTCATATAAACAGATACACCCATGTTAAACAACTACAATTTGTGTCACAGACACAGATGTGGAAGCAGTATGGAGACTTTCATATTGCCAAAAATAATCTTCCACCTATCATCTTGCACAACAGCATTTCAGAAGACTGTACACCACATACGCTGCAGCAACCTACTACTAACATCAAGAAAAGCTAGCATTTTGCAGGATATGATTGCACAACAAAGATGGCACACCTACAAGTTCTATAATGAATGTAAACCTAAACATATTTTAACAAAGTTTCACCCTTATTCTAAATATTTGAATTTTATCAGAATTTCATAGTGCTGAAGAACATTGTTTGACCTAGTTTAATGCTGTCCGTACAGTAAGACCAAACTTCATCTTAATGTGTTTAGCGCTGTTAATGCAATTGGACTTTGCAACAAAGCACTTATTTGTGGTGTTTTTCCACAAGCACATGGTCTATTTAAAACTTCTTATTTCAGAAAAAGCTTTAAAAAAAAACAAACCCTAGAGCTTGCAATCTACAAAGATGAAGTTTTCACTGAAAATACTTTTATTAAATTGAACAGCAGCTTCCTTACCCATTGGTTCTTTGGTGTGCCTTTAACAAAAGAGGTGCCTGCACTGCAGCCAGAGGTATGATGGTGGTATGTTTAGGCACTCCTGAGCTAGCCCTAATCTTGCCAATAGCGCTGTAAATGTAGCGGCAAAGATTTCAACACAGCCTGTATAACCCCATGAGAATGCAGTACTCATGCGAGCTAAATTAATGCTAGCTGGGAAAAGTCTCTCTCTGCTGCAGGCACACTTCTGATTGCTTTGCAGATGTAAGTCACCCTGCTTGATTTTGTGTATCTATCTACGACTGAGTCAAACTTTCCTCATGCTACCAAGCGTTATGCTGGCAAGCTTTCTTTCTGTGTACAGTGAGTCAATATACTCTGACTCTGTTTTCAAGATTCTAGAAAGACAAGTCTGGAAAAGCATTATAAATCATTCCATATTGGAAATAATTACTTACATTTGAATTCTGTAATCCTTATTTGAACAAAACTCACATAGACCTTAGTGGGAGTTCAGCTCAGTTAATGACTGAAGTACTTGGCCCTTAATTCCTTTTTCTGCCCTGCTATCAGATGTATTATTATTATGAGAAACATCTGTAATAATACTTTACACTTCCATAGACCCTGACATCTGGAAGCTTCAACAGACTCTCTCTGAAATTACTATTAGGTATTTTTACATTGCTAAGGATGTAAAAAAATTTGTCAAAGCCAGAGATACAATGTTTATGCTTTATGCAGCTCTTTAAAAATTAAATGAGGTTGCATTGATAAACACCATCCATTATAAAACCCACGTCTTTATTAACCAACTAGAAAGATGACTAGAAAATGACTGATGCTGAAGATTAAAAAGAACCATAGATGCCTAATATCGAATAATGTCAAATTTAGGTGTCTGTACTAGAAAATTCTTGTTTTGCTTTTCAGACTCTAGAAATCACTTAACAAATAAGAGGCCAGAAGTCTGAGTGGGACAATAATGTGGTTTCTGTTTATGCATGCTAGCTTGTCTGTCTGTGTTTACCTGTGGGCTACGGCTAGCTGATCACATACCATATCTGTTCCACTGTGGCAGACCAGCACTATTTGTTTTTTTTCCTCAAGGTACATTTTAAAGTAACCAATTATTTTAGGAGATCTTGAACCTGATCATATTCCATCACACAAAATGTGGTACATGGTAAGCAAATGCTCAAAAATGCACATGAACTGAGGTGCATGATGTACATGTTCCAACAGAAAAACCAACAAACCTATGTACTATAAGGAAAAAAACTACAGGCTCACCTCATTATATGAGGACAAAAAATAGAAAAGCTGTAATATCATGAAGAAAGTGTCTGGCAAATTGATCATAAACAGAAAAACATTCAAGACAATGAAAGGCAAGGGTCTATATTCAGTACACAACTAGTTACAATCCATCTCTCATTAGAAGGCACTCTGTTATCAAGACTCCAGGATAATAGTTCATTGTTCTGTTAGCTCTTTCAGAACTATAGGATTGCAATCCTCCTATGAATATCCCTGTCACTGTAATAATACAGAATACTTTACAGCTATTTATGTCAGCTGTTATATCCCCTTGTACCTTCTTTATGTGGGCTCTCAGGGTGATAATGCAACACAGTACCTCACTTTCTGGATACTTCTAGCTGTAATTTTTCCTTTATCAGATGAAGAAATACTGCATTAAGGCTGAGAGTAGCTGTTATGCTGAAATATGAATGGGCCCAGAGCCAAAACATGTACTTATGCTTTAAAATATAATGCATGATTTACCTGTATTAATTTAATCATGTAACAATCTACAGACAGAAACAGACTCAGTTGTCTTAAAAATCTGCCAGGATGCAGTGCCTTGCTGAAGCATTTGAATGCCTTAGAATTGTAAAATGCATGCTTCACAACCCTAAGTCTTCACATGCATGTTCTTCTAAGGGTGGAGGGCTGGCTGAAAGCATTGCCTTAGAGGTGGGGGAGTGAAAGAAAGTGAGACCAAGTGTGCTGCCTAGCTGCCTACAACTTTTGGCAGCGGATCAGACAAACAAGTTCAGCAGAAAGTCGATGTAATTTTATTGGACCACACTGTCTCAAGCAATTAGAAAAATATTTGTAAAACATCAGATGAGAAGGGGAAACGTGGAGTCCAATAATGCAAAACAATGTTTATAAGGCAGAAATTGTGAAACTGGAAGAATAAACACAATTACTCTATCAGCACCTCCAGTTCTTCTGGAGATTACTTAGCTTAAAAGCAAAATGCTTTCCTGTTGCATTCAAAAGAATTCATACTCAAAAAAACCTTTACAAATGTATACGTATACTAAAAAAAGTGTTATATATGGATTTTTACTGTGAGGCTGTCAGTGCTCATCAACAGAAAATTGCACGCTACATGAATGCATTTTATGTACTGACATTCACATGCATATTTGGGCAAAGAATTCAAATCCATGGTTGTGCAAGAAGGATAACTTTTAGACCCACAGATTCTTTTTAGAAGAATTATAGATCATCCAATGTACGTGTAAGCTGCCCAGATTAATACTGTGTGAGGTAAAATCTTTCTTTGTAATTATTATTTCCCCCCCTTTAAATATTATGCTGAGAAAAACAGTTTTGACAACTTGCATAGTGCAAGCTATGCAAGTAAAGATCTAAGTAAAGATGGTCATATGCATTTCTTTTTAAGTTGCTGGCAACTCAGAAATTCACCTGCATCTTATGCTGGGACATTTGTTCTTTTCTACCAAGTAGAAATATTTCATTTTCTGCCCCAATTAACATCATAAGACTTGTCACATTAACTGTTCTGTTAAAACTCCAGCTACTTAGGCATTAGTGCATGGGGAAGATTTATCTGTTAATTCTAGGATAACACAGTACTGCGTGACTGTTGGCAGTTATCTGAGAAACAGGATTGAACAAAGCGCAAATATTACTATGTCCATTAGAGGTTCTATCAAGAATAATGATGGCTGTTAATGAATCAGAAGAAGATTCTGAGATCCCTGGAATTTATGCGTATTGTGCATATCAATTCAAATCTATCTTAGCTAAGATGGAAACCTGCTGTCCGTGCTTACACTTTGTTTAAAGAGTCAAGGAACTGAAGCTATTAAAAAGACTTGACCTGAGACTCAATGAAAAAAGCAGCACACCAAATAAGAGAAAGATCCCGGTGAGAGAAGGGTGTGAGCAAAGATTCATGGTGTTGAGCGACACAGGCAGGACTTTCATAAACACAGGCTGCTCCAAGCTAACAAGATGGCAGCCCAGACTCCTGAAGAATGCTGCTGTTCCAGCATTGGGAAGAATTGGTAGGGTAGCAAAGGTAGGATCCAGGAGCAGGAACTACTGAAAATTTCATTAGTTTACAGATTACTAGAGTTACTCAGTTGCAACCTCAGCAAAAGCAGGAACAGGCCTTTGTAACACCAGCTATCAAGTTTACCTTCTGGGCTCAAGTCCAGTGCCAATGCATTCAAATAAAATCCAGAGAGAACAGCCTGCGTTGCCCAAACAGTCTGCATATACAGCAATGATTGCTGGGCAATGGTGAAAATTATCTGCAGTAGAACAAACCTTTCCCGCAAGCACATTCACAACGAAAACAAGCTGCAAATTTCAGGATGAACGTAAGACTAGAGAAAGCAGCTCTGTCTGAAGTTCTGTTTACAGTGAAACTTTGGCAGTCCCAAAAAACAGCTAAGCTCCGATTTCCGTACATCTATATATCCTGTAATATATCTTGTGTGGACTAGAAATGAATCCTTTGCATTCCAGAAGCATCAAAGAATGACTGCTGAAGAAGACTAAAACTTCTGTGAGTGATTGCTGTGGAAGGTAGGGGATGACATAGCTGTAACTAGACAGTACATTAAATGTCTCAGCAGAGCTATTGCTTACACATATCTTTTAGTGTACTGTCAGCACTGGAAAAGAATCTGTGATGAGTAATACCAAGAAATTATATTTTTCAATACTTATTATGTAGTCACCTGAACTAAGAAGTAAAAGCACATGAATAAAAGCTGATATCCTACATCCAACCAGCATCATGGAAAAAAACATTAGGACATAAATAGACAGAGAAAAGGAACTAGGCACAAGACGTGAGAGCATGGAAGATGAGTAGAGAGCTGTATGTATAGATTACATATGGGCTCTGTATCATTTTGAGAAATAAAAGTTTAAGGAAGCATGACATAAGCAAATTGCATTCTGAGATAAGTACTTTGGCAGATCAGTTTTCTACTGGATGTCTTCATTGACCACATAAGATTTTTTTTCAAGGATTAATGCTGACCAAATACAGGATAAAGAAACCCTTTGCAAGAAGTATTTACAAACATCCATTTGAATAAAGCCACAAAGTGCTTTAGATGGTATTTGGTTTACCTCATCATTCATACTCTAAAAAATTGAAAATTACTTGCACTTACAGAGAAAAAAAAAAGACTTTTCCATTATATTTTTGAGACTATTAAGAGGAATTAAACACATAATACTGTTAATGCTTGTGTCTGGAAATTACAGCTGTATAAAGAGTGAGGTGCAATGACTATGTTTATAAAGCTTTTTGGGAAAGACTATGAGAGTATGAATACTGTTGACTTTTCCATCTTCCATACATGTACCTTCACCTCTGCAGGTAGCTGCAAAAAGAATTGTGTGGCATACCAAACTACCTAATAACAGAGTGAGCCATCATATATGTTACACATGCTGGCTCCCACATTTGCAAACTTACTCTTTGGAGAACAAATGTGGCCTCAGCGCAGCATTCAAAGAACAGTCTATTGGGACTCCAGTGCTTTATCATCTTGGTAAGAGCTTCCTTGTTCCCAAAATAATGGCCAAAGGCATTAACAGAGCTATCAAAACATATCTGACGAGGTATCCTGTGCATATGGGACCCTGAACCTCACTGGCCTGAGTCCCTGTGCTCCATAAATGTATCTTTTCTATACAGACATATTCTAAAACAAAGGATTCACAAATGTAACATTTTTAACATTTAAAATTTCCTATGTTGATCATCTCCTACTCTTTCCTTTAAAGAGCTCCCACCCCAACCTTGAAAGAAAAAGAGCTTGCTGGAGTTTTTCAATATGTTCTCCTTCTTACAATGCAATGTTGCTTAATTAGAAATAACTACATTCTCAGGGAATTTGGGAAAGAGCGAGATTAGACATGATTGTGAATAATGAAAATACAAAAAAGTTACACTAAATATTAATTTTTTTAGGAACAGTGTAAACTCATGTACTTTAGGAAAGTCTATTAACTCATAAATATTAGAGGACTAAAAGTTCCTTTCTGGACAAAATATTATTAGTTTTCCACTTTGGTTATTTTGCTGTTTGGGGTTTGGTTTTGTTTGCTCGGTTTTGTTTTTTAATATTCTCAGAGCATTTGCTGTTGATCACTGCCAGGACAGAGCATTTGCCTTGATAACTTAATGTCTTCCTCCAACAAAATAATTCATATATTGTTATGCATTAAGTCTGCCTTGACAGAGTACACTTTCCAATCCATAAGGGAAGGAAAGGAAAGAATCATGCTGCAAATCTTTCCTGCCTTACAGGTCATTGTTTTTTCCTGTTAATCTATTTACATCTTTTTTTTGTAACACCTTTCAGTTAAACAAGCAGCATCATTTCTACGAGGCAGGAAACAATCTCATTCTCCAAGGACACGACTTCACACTCACAAGTGACAGATCCTGTGAGAGGGATCATAACATATCTTCCTAGAGGGGGACATTAATCTCCCCAAAGCACTAGGATATTCTCCCTGCATTCCTCTTCATCTTTCCTTTCATATTCTTGATGCACAGGTAGGATTGAGGGATCTTTTTTTGTAAATGGACAGAGTAAGTGCTTACCTTCCCTGAGTCAGTAAATACAGCAAGGTAATTTCGTCTGAAAATACCTTCTTTTCACACAGGCATGGGGCAGAAAAGAGACTAATTCTGAGTCAGTTTTGCATCTGAAGAAAAAAATGTAAGCTAGTTTATGACAATTTTTTATTTTTCTAGAGAGCCTCTTTTTTACCAGCACTGAAGATTTGCTTCTATGGGGCGGTCACAGATGTTTTATCTTTATGAGTTCTGGGTAGCTGGCAGTCCATCTGGTGCTGTCGTACAGTTTGTGATGCAGCATTTCCACAGCACATGGACATTTCTACATGAGAAGTGTGTAATTTTCTAGAAGCACCATATTCACTGTCCCTGCATCATATATTTGATTTATGCACACACAGTGAGTGCAGTGCTTCTCAAATACATTAGATCTGCTCATGTGCACTTTGCTGTGTCCATGCATTGGAGCAAATACTTGCCACCAATGCTCTAAACTGTATTTGCATGCATTCCTCTACCAGAAAACTCATGTTCAAACTTGGCAGACTTACGAATCCTAAGTATAAGAACCTTACCCCAAGCTGAATTTAGGCAGCCCACCTTTCTGAAACACACAGGTTAAGGTCAGAATTTAATTGAGATGCTCTCTAAATTATTCAAAAATTAGGGACATTCCACATAGAGTTCTAACATAGGCTGTAAGTCAAATGGCGTTGTTTCAGTCATTTTCAAATACAAATCAGCATTTTTCAACAGTTTTTCCTCTTGTGATCTCAAGAGACACCATCTGCCAAGTCTACATCTACCCTAAGGCTGAGCATAAAAGGGAATGATTAGGATGATCTTTCTGCTGATGTGGTTACCTGGCAGAGTATATACCATGACATGATTGCAAACATCCCAAAATAGAAAACAGTCAAATACAAGATGAAAATACCATTTCTGAAACATTTCAAACAATTCCAGGTCACATTTGTGAGAAAGTCTGTATTCTTTTCCTCCTTTCCCGCCTTAATTACCTCCACAAAAATGTAAACTACATTTGGCAATAGCTGAAAAAATGAAAATGCTGTTTCAATGGAACCTAGTTCAAATTACTATAAAGTCTTGTATGATAACTTCACCTAGAATAAGTTACTACTCCTGAATGCCAGTTCATTCTAGGTGTTTAGGTATGAGGCGCTGAAATACCCCATGAACAAGAAAAATGCACACAGTGGTTCTACAGTACACACTAAATAATCTGAAGCAGGAGGCAGCAATACCAGTTTTATCTTGCAAGTTCCCACAGTTGTTCTTTAAATAAGGTAGGACAGAAAAGAAAATGCATGGATCATACTTTTACATAGGAAAATAAATGGAAGAGGTTTTCAGTTGGTCACATACAGATGCATTAGCTTAAACCTCTCACAGAAAAAAAAGAAAACCGAACAAAGCCATCTTTGTCTTTCTTATTTGCATCAGTTGACAATCATGGTCCATCACAATCAGCTTACACTCAGGTATAATAAACAATATTAAGGAGGTTGTATTTTAATGTGAGAGATGTAATTTGCTGCTGGTGACAGGTTCAAACCATGCCTGTAAACCCATCACGTAACACGTCTTCTTTTAGTCCTACTTAGATTGAAAATAATAATACTGAAGGATAGGTTTTGGCTGTGGCCACTTCAAAAGGACACACAGAAACTGCATGCATTTTGATTGACTCATCCAGAGGGCTTTATGGGTGCATCCAAAAAAACAATGTAAAGAAAGCATGCATATGCTCCCACCACATTACAGTGCTCCATTACTTTAGTGCATGTGGGGATATGCATGTCTGTGTATGAGACAGACACAGAAGGAGGAAACTTCTCACCCCATTAGGCACTGAGTGCTTCCAGAAGCTTTGCAAACCAGAACAGCAATTTCCCTCTCCGCCCTGCCCCCAGGGTTCATCTAGTCCTTGCACCATCATAAAAGCAGGAAAGCTGTAGAACCACACAGTTCTTGCCCTATTTCTTGCACTTATTCCTTCAGTGTCTTCTTGTTGACATCTTACTTTAAATAGACCTCTGGACTGCTCCAATACAAGCATTGCTACATTTTGATGTTATATTCTTCTCTTTTCCTTTGTGGAACAAAAAAAAAGGGAAGTCAAGCTAAAGAAACTTCTGCTTTGATGTATTCTCTTGTATTAAAGGACACAGCACTATAAATTAATTGCCCCAAACCCATAAACTTAACAGGTCCAGTAAATCTGAATAATAGTTTATCTCAAATAAGTGGGGAAACCCGTCTGCCTCTCAATATTTGCCCCAAAATTAAAACAAGTCAAGCTCCTGTAAAAATTAAGTTGGTTTAATTCATTACTATTTTCCATTTTCCTATCCCTGGCAATAGCCAGACCAGATCTGAAAGGCTGGAACTGTCACAAGAAATTTTGCCTTCTTAGATGACCCACCTCAGATTCTCAGTGTCAGGGCAGTTTAGATAAATGTTCGTGATTTTAGGCACTCATCCAAGGCTGTTGCTGTTTGCTTACTAGGATATAAGAAGTTAATTGGAAGGACACACTTTTCCTTAGTGGTAGAAGCAACTGATTGATTACATTATGTGTAATCTCCTATTCATAGGAACAGCAGAACATAGCATTCTACAGGCTGAGATAAAGAGTGTTTGTGTGTGTGTGGCTGAGGGGAAGGGGCACAGCAGGGGAGTAAAATACTAAGAATATCAGTGCACCAGATGAGATGTCAGTGGAATAGAAAGTCATCACAGGATAATGGTCTCCTGCTGCTAAATGAAGGCCAAGGAAAAGCAGATGTTGACTCAGAGCAAAGAAGTTTATTTTTAAAGCACAAGACACTGATCCTGTCGTAGTAGTTACTCTGCTAAACTGCTGGTAAAGTATCATTCATTTCACTTGACAGCCATTTTTAAGAAAAGCATTACTTACCCCAAGTCATTATTGAGTTGTTAGATTTTTATTGACTTGGAAAAAAAATAACAACTCCCCCCCCACACAACTAACTGTGATGTTCCATCAATGAGAAATGAAACTAGTAGGGAAAGTATAACCTTACTTGAAAATTGCACTGAACATTCATGGTTCTGCCACTTTCTACTGAGACTTCTTTACTGATAGGCTTCAGGCCATTAAAAACTGTTATCTAACAGTGCAATTGACTGACTTTGGTTAGAGCTAATCTTGTAAAAATTGGTCAGTTGTCCTAAAATGCATATGCAGGACAGAAAAAGGAATGTTTGAAGAAGGAATGAAATCTTTTCATTAAAGCAGACACTTCTATTTTTAAAGTTTGTACAAGACCGACACTTGTAGATAGACATTTTGCCTGAAATCTTGGTTCCACTTACATCAGAGGCAGTATATCCATTGACCCATAAGGACTAATGATTTCATCACGTGTTAGACTGCAAAATAGATGTAGATGCAAAAATGGCCAGTACTCCACATTATTCTATCTGGTGGCCACTAATGCATTTCAACTTTGCTGTTGGCAAGCCACCTTTGTGAGGGATCTAGTACCTTCTCTCACTTGTTTATGGCTTTTGGCAAATCCTTTAATTTCCAGGTTCTCATTTGTACATTATACAATCACTTGTCTCTCTTTATTTTTTTTTTTATTTTGGCTACAGGATCTTCAGGGAAGGGACTCTCCCGAACAGAAATGCATGGAGAGTGGCTAAAATTCCCAGGCACTGACTTCAGCTATTGCCACTGAAAGTACTATGCCAAGAGATAATAAAATCTATCTGGTAGCTCAGACAGTACGCTTGTCTGCTCACTGGCTTTCTGTTGAATGCAAAGACAAACTAAAGGCCTTGACAATCACATCCAAAATCTTTTACAGATTTGGGTACGGTTATTTGAAGAATTATCTCAATTAGAGTTATGAATTTTCATGGAAACTACATCTGGAAGAAGAAAACTCTTAATCCAAGGAGACAAGAAACTTTCCTAGCAAGTTCTGAACAGCTATGTTTTGGAAAAATTCTTCTCTGGAAAAAAACCAAAACAACTACAAACCTAATGTCTTCTACTTCTTCTGGGATCCATCAATAAATCCTTCTTCAGGAAGGATCTTTAAAAAATCACGGACAATAGTGAGCAGAGGTGTCCTCAAAAAACAATGGAAACCAGGCTCTGAAGTCTCTCTGTTGCTCTAGAGGATCACAGTTACACTTTAAAGTTTCTCAAGTGCTTCAGAATTGCATAGCTGTCCATCTCTCAATAACCTCTTGGGTATAATAGACATCATTCCTAAAAAAATCGTTTATCTGTTAAAGTCCTTTAACGAATGCAATAGAAGTACCAGGCAAGCCCATTTAATCTGGTTTTCTTTTTTTCTTTTTGAATTTAATGTATATTGACCACCTCTTTATTAAATTGAGCACACTGCACTAAATTAAACAGCTGTACTATAATTTTCATACGTTACCCAGCATATTCCCACCTGCTAAAGTATAGTTCAAACATACCTGCAGAATATATGCTCTTACAAAAATCTAAATAAATATATTCTCTTATAAAATCTAAATTGCAAAGATCAATGTTACATAATAGAGACAATTATATCATATCTAGTTGTAAACTTGCACATACTGCAGGGCCAGTGAACTGCAGCTCTAAGCAAAAAAGTAGCCACTACTGACAAAATAGGAGCTGTATCATTAACCACAGCCAGTTTTTAAATACTAATCTATTTGTGCATTCTGGTGATCAGGAGACAACTAAAAATGGATCATTAAAATGTGTTGGCTAATGGACCTGCTAAACTCACCTTAGTTTCTCAGTCTAGACAGAGCTTTAAACCAATTTAATTTAGGTTTATCCAGCTGTAAAATGGGATAATGATACTTTCTTTCCTCTGCTCTTTAATTTGTCTGTGCGGACTGTTAACTCCATTGGCTGGGAACGATCTCATTGGGCATTTTATACCACTCAGCATAGTGGGCCAGTAATCTTGGCTTGTATATTGAGATATTGTTACAAATCACAATTTTTCCAATGTTTTTAATAAAAACCATATTTAAGTGAATCCATTTTATCATTAGGTTTTTTGTTTGTTTACTTTGTGTTGGTTTTGGTTTGTTTGTTTGCTGTGTTTCTTTGGTTTTTTTAAGATATATGAAAACAATTCCCTGTACATTTTTACAAATGAAATAAAGATGACAGATTCTTACTTTGAAAAATCGATTTGAAATTATCAGTGTCAAAAGAATCATATAAACAAGTTACAAAAGTTTATTTTATTGCTAATTATGCAAGCAATTACAAAGGAGGCAGCTATATATCAGAAATAACCCTGCTAGATTTTTAAACAGAAGTAGAACAGTACTGTAAAAAAAAGACAGGAAAGATAAGCTTTCCTTACTGGGAACAGTGAGAAGAATATAAACTTTCTAGAAATGCAATTATTTGACGTACAAGTGTTCTCGCTGCAGGTAACAATAGTTCGATAGCTAAATGTTACTAAAGCATTTAAAAAAACCTCAGCTTTGTCTTCAAATACATGACATACATAGTACCTACTGAAGTTCCTGGGAGCTGTGAATATGTATCTGAGAATATAACCAAGCCAACTGAGTCTAAACTGGGCCAAAAATTTGTGAAATTTTGCCAAATATTTGGTGCTGCTGCTGCTGCTGCTGTCATCCACAGCTAGGAAGTTCAGAGGCATATATAAAAGAAAAATAACTAGAACAAGGACTAACATAAAAAGTATATGAACTTTAATTCTGAAACAATAGAGATTTATTGCTGTAATTTAACATTGGCAATGGATTTGGCTTAACGCAAGACATAAAGGTCACTTAATGAGAGCACCCTGCTGGTCTAATAGATCATCGTGTGGCATTGATCCAGTTGGTGGTCTAGATTAAATGGGTTTCCACAATTCCTGGTAACCACTGGTTCTGCCACAATAAAACTCTGCTATTTCAATAGGGTGTTGCTCTTAGTTTAAATATTTATTTAAACAAAATTGGAGGCTATCAGTAGCACCACTGATAGCTTGGAGTTGAGCTTACTTGAACTACTTCATAACATCTCTCTAACTCATAGAATGAAGATCAGTACTTATCTAATAAGAGACAAGAAAAAAATAAAATTAAAATTTCAATTTTCATTTAAATTCAATTTTTAATTCAAAATTTTCAATTCAACTGAAAATTCAAATATTGGACAAAATATTAAACAATAAGAATACTAACTTAAAGCCTCAACTGGAATGCTCTGGAGTCAGGGCTGATGCTTAAATTAACCATTCATGGGCTTGTGGAAATGCCTGGTGGAATCAACTGCAATCTGCAGTTAATTCTTGACTTACTCCATGGGCAGTAGGTCAAGACCCAAGCACATACATTCGGATTCTCAGATGCATAACTTGTTATCAACCCAGGTAAGTCAAACAAGCTCTGAGAACTCATGCTAGAAGAGCATTAGAATTAAAAAAGATACTGAGTATAACATAAATAACTGACTTATACCATTTTCTTAAGAAGAATCAATCACTGCATAGATATAGAATAGTAAATATCTCAAGAACTGCGCCACTTGAATTTAAATACCAAAGTATGACCTTGAGAACAGGATTCATCTCACCTAATTCTAGCCATCTAAACATCAGGCATTGTATCTGTCAGCTGGGTTCCCAGTACAATAAGTAGAAGAAATAGGTACTTCCAGATGCAAAACACCTTATCTATCCATGTCATGCTTTCAAGATGGGATGAAAATTGTTAAGTGCTATGGATATCTCACCCCAGCATACAGAGTGACTTGATAACCACCTGAGCTTTGTTGTCTTAACTTAGAAATGGCTAAAATCATGTGAGATAAATACCACTCCAAACGTCCAACTTTAGCCTGTTGTGGAAGTTCTGTGCTGATCAGTCTTGATAGAGTATAATTTTTCTATTGTTTTGATTGATAAGGAAGATTGAACACAACATTAAGCTGGTTTCAATTTATGAAATGCCAAAAAATGAAATTAGGTCATTTTGCCACATTCTAGTTTGTAATTTCATGATTGGCAAGATACTACTAAAAAAAAATCATACTTGCAATAAAATATGATTTTGACCTCTCTTCCTAATAGCTATACTAGCAGTCACAAATATGAGATGGAAGCAGAATGGGCATTCATGACTTTTAAAAGCATGTTACACAGTTATAGCATTTACTAATATAGTTCACCTAGTGTTGCATATTTGCTGCATGATTCTAGAAAATAAAACTTTTAAGCTGCGGCACATCATCTACTATGAAAGGACATTAGGGGCAGGAAATGGAAAGATTTATATAATTTCAGCCAGTTATTACTCATAAAGGATTTCTGTTTAAGAACCTGAAGAACTTGGGTGCAACTGAGAAGCATATTTGTCATTTAGATATTTCAGATGAACCTTCAAGCTAACATTCCCAGTGGTAACGGAAGTGAAAAAGTACTTCAAAAATCCAATGATTTTCTCAAAGACATTAAACTAAGTAACATTGGTACTGGTTAACACAGATGAAGTATGTATCTTTTAAATTTGAGTGTTGTTATTTGTAGTAGACTTCAAATGACATTTAAAACATACTACTTAAATGCTACTTAATTTAGCTTCTAGTTAAACACCATTTTCTACTGTAGACAACTTTTGGAGTACAGGTAAAATGTTGGCTGTTCTCTGGAATGTCCTGATTAGAAGTGGCTCTGAATGCCCTTTGCCCTTCTCCAACTCTATCATATTCCACTGTCCTCACAGATTTGTGAGACTGTGCCAAAGAACAGCAAATTCATAATCCACTATTCATTTGTTCCCTGGTTATTCTATATGCCATTCTGTAGGTAACCACTGGAGATGTTATCAAAAAAATGAAAGTCACATGATGTTTAAGAATTAATGATTTGAAAATATAAGGGGGACAAAAAAAAAGATGGGTTAAAAATGACTCCTGGAACTAGATGTCACTGTCCAAGCTGCACAACAGAGTTAACTGGTTGAGCCATTATTCACTATGTACATAATATTGTAGGTAAATCATGGCATAAGATCACAGTAAATAAGTTCACATTTTTGGTATAGTTGATTGCAAGTAAGAACTTCTCTGAGCAGGCACAAAAGTGAAGGAGGTGTGTGTACATGGGCAGAAAGGGACAGAGCAAGCACACACAGAGCCTCATTCAGGTGAATCTGAGTGGCCGGTAGAAAGCCTGGTGAATGTGGATTTCACCATCTGGAAATGAAGCTGCTATATGTTTACTAGAGTTCTCACAAGGAAGATTGATCATTTCCAGATTTCCCATTTTGTTGGGATGGATTAACATCTGGAGAAAAGAAAAACCATGTTTGCTCTTGCAGAAATTTCTACTACTTGTATGTGTTCATTGAAGCCTGGAAAGTGCTGGGATATCAGAGATTCCAACCGCTGACCAAGTCTTTACACTTCCTGGATAGTGAAATTAATCTAAGAAGGATTTAGCCTGTTCTTAGTAAAATAGTTACTGCTGCTATATTGAATGACAGGATATAGCTCGCTATGAGATGTTTGTAAGAGCCTTGCTCAAAGGAAAGTCATGTAATCAGCGCATTTGTCAGAAATCTGTTTTAGTGAAAGCAATGGTGAGAATTTTTTTATAAGAGGGACAGTCAAGTCTAACTGCTATCACTCTGCCAGGTTTTCCTTTTACCTGAGCAATTGTCCAGAGTTCTGTGTGACAACTGTTCATGAACTATAAAAACTTAAAAGAATCAAGTACATATTTAAGATCATTGATAACATGGGTGAACAGTTCATCTATCAACTTTTTTGAACAGAAAAATTAGAGCTAATAAAAACTACGGATTTGCATGTTTATTTCACCATTAAGCAAACTACTTATTTTGTAGACTGTCTTACTTAATTGCACATTATTTTGAATATGAATTGCAAGAAAGCACTTTTCTGAAAAACTCTCCTTCATATAATTTTCATAGTATAATCTAGAATACCTCCTTGCACATGAATGAGAATCTGTTGATTGTTTTGGACAAGCTTTATGGCTCATTTCATTTGTTTTTCAGATATTTATTAATTTTTTAAAAAAGCAGAAAGACATTTCTATGAGAAAACATGGGCACTAAAGCTATGTATTGATGGAAATAAAGGAAAGTTATTTTGACAAGCAGATGGAACTACAGAAAAGTTATTTTGAAAAACAGATGGAACATTATTTTCAGAAAATAAGAGAATGTTTCTTATCTTCAGTCTGATTAGGAATAGCCTCTATAGATTTCAGGGGGGAAAAAAAAGATAGCTTTTATAAGCTCTAAATCAGCTGTTTGTTTGTACTCAGGAAAGTGATTTAGTACATGTTTAACTTGAGGCACATGCTTAAATTCCATTGATTCCAATGGAAATAAAGCAGATGTGCTTGGAGTTGATCACTTAAATAGTGTTGAATTAGGGCCTTTATACTTTACAAGTTCAATATACCAAATGTTAATTAATCCTAACTGCACTTCTCAAAGAATGTCTCATTACTAAATGTAACTAGTGGAAGTGGAGATTGCCTAATAACTCATGTAGTAACTAATTAGTTTGTGCTACAAAATGTAGCTGCGGACCTCCTAAGCTGTCTCATGTTTCTTGCACTGAAGAATTGTGGATAGGGAGGAGGCACTAATGGCAAAAAAATTTTCTTGTCAATTGGAGAACTTCAGGGAATGCTTCTGTGTGCGTATTCATAGCAAGCAGCCTATATTTCAATCATTGTTGGTGATATACTGAGAATGAGAAAATAAATACATGCTGTATGTAGGCAGAATGTATTATTAGTGGTCAATACAATATAAACAGGAGGTGAGGAAGAATGGTATGAAAAAGAAGCTGATTTAATAGCACACTATAAAAATTAAAGTAATTCATTACAGTGTAAGTGTCTAAAACAACTAGACTCTGGCAAGCAAACTCTCTGAAACCTTTTAAAACAAATAATTATAAACAGCTTGTGAAGCATTTAATCAAAACTTGCTATTACTTCACAAACATAGTCCATATGAGAGAGTAGGAGGGCACTTCCACCATGTCAAACTGCCAAACAGCCAATATTTTTTAATATCAGAAAAGGGCTGAGTTAAAAGGAGGCTCTTTATATTTTAGGTAGTTTGTGGTAAGCATGGTTACAAACTCTGAACCAAAGACAACCAGGCTTTCACCAATTCCACAACAAGTTTTCAAGGCTGACTTCATTAACAAATACACATACGCCTCCAACTAGATATTTCAGTCAATTGACTTGATCAAGAACAGATTAAGCTTTATAGTTCTAGTACAAGACATATCCAGACTTAAACCAATTCCGTAAGATAATTTTCTACATTGCTTTAATAACACACTGTGTCATTACCAGATCTACATAGTTCTACCCTCATCTAATCCTTCCTTTACATCAGTTTGTCAGTCATTAATACTGCCACAGATACGAGACTTTCAGTATTCATCAATACCAGAGGGGTCCCATATTCAACCTTCTTTGCACAGAGAAGCATCTGCCTGAAAATGCTGGGACATCTGACTTTCTCTCGCTCTCCCCAGGAATTTTAAGAATGGATTTGAAAAAAAAAAATTAATGGAGAATACTTTAAAATTAACAGCTCAGTTTCCTCACAATTTTTCTTCTCCCTCCCTGCCCTCTCCCTTCTTGCCCCCAGCAGTTCATGAAGTTTCTGAAGAAAATAACAGCATCCAGCCCGATCTACTTTGAAATGCAAGAATCTCATGTAGAACAAAGCATCCATTAGAAACAGCATATCATGAGGAGCTAGATTGTTTTTACTCATGTTCTTGAAGTTTCTTTAAAGATGTGGTACCTAAATTCATTTTTCCATCCTGACTGTGCTACATCCTTCCAACAAAACACCCTCAATGACATCCCCCTTTAACAGGTAGCTTAATTCCCTAGGAATCCCTAGTGCCAATATGGAAAATGTGACTATAGACAAGAAATCTGTTGTCTGATTTATATACCCTGGTGTAAACTGAGGTAAAAGGTTTCCCAATGCCAATGGGTTGGCTCATTGGAATAAACATAGTGGTCAGTGGCTTGAACCTCCCGTGGCCAAGTGTGTCATTAAAACCTGGTGGTCCATGTGTAAGGTGAAACCACGGCCATATAAACACACATGCCATTTCCCACACGTCCAAAGGAATGCTAGAACCTCCTACTTCCTCACTGAGTGATGCTGTTTTGTGGGCAATGGAACCTGGGAAGCAAACGTAACAGGCTGCCTTTTTTGCTCCCTTCAGTTTAAAATTCAGTCACTCCCCAGGAATACTTTTGTGGTAGTGCAAATGACCAAATGAAGCATCAAAGGTAATCTTGACAACAAAAAAGACTGATTAATTTGGATCATACCAAATATAAAATTTATATCTAATGCGAATTCCTGAATAAACACTTTTCCATCAATTAATCAGATCATTTAACATGAGATTCATATCATTAACCCACAGAAACTCTTGATGTTCCTAATGTAACTGTTATTTGGGATCAAGGCCAAAGCACTAACACTGCCATTGCCATAGGATCAAGACCAGGTTTAATCTATAAGTAGCACGCACCCTTGCAAAGCACTTTGGTGCAGGGACACCAAGAAGCGTACTATGAAACAAAACAGAAAGCTGATGCAGCAGTAACTAACAGTTTTCAAAAGTAAGCCTAAGATGAAGTTTTTAACTCACTACCTGCTTGGTTATCATTGTCTTTGACTCTAATATGCCATTCAGCAGGCACTATCAAATCACTTATCACAGTCAAGAACCCTTCCAAAGTAGGAGCAGTCAGAGAAAGGAGTTCAGTCTTGCTCTAGTTATTGCTGCTTGCAAGAGTTGTTTCCTCTTCTGCCAGGAATGGACAGAATACTGAAGATGGCAAGAAATAATAAAAAAAACCAAAACAAAACCAAAAAGCCCCCAACAAAACAGAAACCAGAAGAAAATATGAAGAAAAAGAATAACAGAAATAAAGATATAGAAATGTTGGCAGAGCCTAGGAAGAGAGATGAGCACGCACTTTATCAGTTCTTAGCAGACACAGCCCTGATCCCAGCAGATCCATAGAACCCCATTTTCAGATTCAGAGTGTAAAAAGATTAGGCAACATCTGCAGTGACAACTCTCAGGTGACTTTCCCAGTGCTTGTGGGCATTGCTCTGGCTGGGAAAAAGTTCTGCTCAGAGTAGCCTTTAATTCCGCTCTGAAATCTGCCACACAGTACCTCTAACCTGATTTGATATCCTGCCTGCAGGATTATCCAGGCAGTAGCTATGCAGCTTATTTAGGATAATCATTTAGTATGTGGTCCATTTAGAGGCATTAATTGCAGCAAAAGCATGCTTTCCTTTGATTCTACAGCAAGCCAAACAGAAACAACAACATAGTTGCTGAATTATCCCAGAAGTATTTACATGCTGATGCATTTTAAGAATACTATTTATTTTAGAATGGCTCTTTGTCCTAATTTTCCTAATTTGGAATGGTCTTTCATTAAGGCTTTAAAGTCATTTGCTGTAGTAAGGCCCAAAATAATGTTTAATATGTATCTTAAAAACTGCAGTGAGTGGAGCAAAGTACACACTTATGTTTTGATTAGCTCCATTCCATGCTATGTGTCAGAACAAAAACTCTTCAAAACATTGGCCCTACTGTATTGTAGGACCTATGCATAATTATTTCAAAACATACAGAAAGTGGCACACAGAAAAGTAACGAATAAAATATGCCCCCCCAAAAAATCAAGAAAAGTTTTAGATATTATAAACAAAGCACTTTCTGTATGACTTGCTTCTTTTAAATCCAACATATTTACAAGGGTACCCTGCTTAAAAAAATAAGAAGCTGTATATAAACTAGATAGCATACATAGCTGCTCTGTTTAGAAAACAGCAAAGTACCATGTAAAAAAGCCTCTGTTTAGTCAGCCCACCCACTATGAAAGCAAAAAAAAAAAAGCAAGCTGACGTTTAGAAAACAGGATATACTGAACAGTTTTCACAATTGTGCCCAGCAAGTCTGATAGAGCTTTTTGTGTAAATTCTACAGCATGGGCCCAATCCTGCAAGTTACCACCTATTGGGAAAGGAAGGTTGTCCAGGACACAAGTTAAAACAGCATTATAAGCCCAACCTTCCTTTACAATCTGGCCTTTAAAGAAACCACTAGTAATCAATGAAATACGACATCAAACAGTAAGTGTGAGGCAAACATCAAAACAACCAACCTTTTGGGAAAGTGATTTTTTCAGTCCTACTATAGATATGACAAAATATTGTTACTGACAGACCAAAAGATGTTAAAAAATCCTGTGAACCTGAAGTAAGTACATATAAACATGAGAAGAAACTCCAAATACTGTTAAATAAAATTTTCAGCACGCAGATTTTCCTATGTGTTTGGAAAATGCTGAACACAATGAGGTCCAGATGCTGATAGGAGCCAACATGCTTAATGCAAAGCAAATATTGCATAGTCACTTTGTACCCAAAGCTGCCTGTTGCAGAGGCAGCCCAAGTGCTCTGCTACAGGTAGTCATGAGTCTGACGTCAGCTGTCGCACGCTGCAATGAATTAAGCATCTTATGGTGTGGTGGGACATAATCTTCGGAGCACAGGTATATGTGGGTAACATTCAACCTCCGAAACCACATCAATAAACACAGTCCGTCAAGTTAGAGACTTTCAGCAGTCATGAAGTCTGTATTTAAACACACAAATACGTGTGTGTGTGTATATATATATATGTATATACACACACAAGCATCCATTTCTGGTTGAAAATACTGCAATAGGGAGCATATTTATTGTGAAAAAAACCCAGAATAATAAGGAAATGTCACTCTTCTTTTAGCCAGTCCAAAATTGTTCCTAAGAACTGGGCCTACCCTTCCTGCCTGCCTGCTTTCCTCTATGCCTGTCCCCTTCCCCTGGTACTTGGTAGTTTGACCTAAAAGGCTAATAGAAATATGCATATATAACTAATAACTCTAAGACTATGTACACAAAGCCCTCCCCAGTCTTCACTGAGCCCGCCAAGGAGCTCTCAGCCCCTCATCACTACCCCTTGAGTCTAATTAGACCCTCAGATCAGGCACCAGAGATGATCAACTGAGCCTTTCAGCCTGTTCCCCTCCATAGGAGATGGGTTAATTTAAACAGCAGGTCTTTTGTATCTCCCTCAGACCTATGAAAGATAAAGGGCATCGTCAACAGATAAGGAACAACTTTAAACACTGCAGAAACATAAGCAAAATTTTAACTGCAAGCAGAGTGATCTTTTTTTAAAAAAAGTGTACAGAGTCCAACAGAGCCATCCTATGCTAAAAATTCCAACACAAAATTCCTGCAAAAGGCAAAATCCAGTGCCAAGGAGTCTCCCCTTGAGTATTCACTGAACCTTACTAACTAGACAGCGGTTGAAGGGGATTCCATTGGGGCACTCATAAAATCAGCCCTTGTACAGATTTGTGTCAGCCTTGCATCTCAGAAACAGAGTAGTCTAAGAAAGAGCAGCATGCTGACAACCCAATGGCAGGCCAAGCAATTCAACTCCTGACAGGTTCGAACAGTGCTCATTGTCTGAGTAGAAAGCCAGTGCAAGCCAGGAAAAACTTTCAGAGATTAGAGCAGCGGCTAAACTTCAAGGAACAGAGGAAGTTATGCTGAGGAATCCACTGCCTTTTTTATTTCTTTTCTCCCTCTTGCCAGGGAAAAGAAGGTTGGAGCTTCTGTGCAGGCTGGCAGGGAAAGTAAAAAATGAAGGAAGCTTCCATTTAGCTCCTTCTTATCCAAAACTGTAGTGTGTTCTCTCACTTAGATTCCTTGAATACTGCTGAAAAATAAGAGATCACTTTAAAAGCAAATGTACTCCTTTTGTCTTCTAAACAGAGATAAACATATTAACTCTTTGAAGAACCAGTAACTGCAGAAACATCGCTAGGAATAAGTCATAAAGGGTACTTCCAGTAAAAGTGTGTTTGCTAAGCTTTAAATAACTCTATTTTGTGGAATCCTAATTTCAAATTACAATTTCAATAAAACCTACATATACAATTTCATTAGTGTCTTTCAAATATGAAAAGGTATTTCATATTTCTCTTGTCCAGTGAATGGGCACTTAGCTCCTGTATGTCCCACCAAGCAGATATATGTCAGACAGTGAGATGCACTACAAGTGACTGAGTTCTATTAAAAGGCCTTAAATCATTAAAAATGCTGTTAAATTATATAAACTGTTTAGATGCATAGGCTATTGTTTTCACAGAAAAATGATCTAGAATTTCTCAGACAATTAATGCCTGGAATTCATTAATGTGGGGTTCAGATAACAAGTCTGACCATCACTTTTTTGCATCCACTTGCTCTAGAAGAAGTAATGGCACTTCCATTAAAAACTGGTATTGAAAATGTTCGGAACTCTCACTACTCACTTTATGCTTTTTCAGCTGAATTTTTACCATACTTGAAGACATGCACACATGCATATTTGCAGTTTGGTCTAAACGTGGCAGAACTGAGAGCAAGCAAAACTAATCCAAGTGTCACTGAATAATGGTATACATGAAAAGAAGAAAAGCAGATGAATAAATCCTTGTTTTTTTCCTGGAGTCTCAAGGACTGCACACATCAAGAAAACTTTTGTTGTTTTATAGCTAGTGGACAATTCCAGGTATGGAGAAGTGCTAAATTCATGCCCCTGTCCTCATTCACATCATTTCATTTAGACTCATGAAGAGTTCACTGGCAGTACCAGAAAGGAGAGAAAAATGCTGTCCTTTGCCTATACCTTACATAGAACAACTATAGAAAGAATAAAAAAAAAAAGAAATAAAAAATTATGTGTTTCTTTTGCCTCCTCTTCCAAAGTGTATGGCTTCTTTTTGCCTGTCTTTAAACTCAATTGGGGCTTGTTATCTGCTGCCATATATTTGCGAAATTGAAATGAATATGAAACTGTACTCGTACATACTGAATTAAATGCCTAGCACAGTAAAGAATCTGCAGTCTGGCAACTGGATTGAACAGGGTGACTATCAGGGGATATATTTCAGAAACCACACATCAACCTAAACCAGTGCCTCCAAAATGCCTTGCCCAAAACCAGGTAAAGGTGTAATAC
Source organism: Psittacus erithacus (assembly GCA_009867235.2). Lineage (NCBI taxonomy): Eukaryota > Metazoa > Chordata > Aves > Psittaciformes > Psittacidae > Psittacus > Psittacus erithacus. Next base: position 132,485 of record WYDI02006860.1, read on the forward strand.
CATTATCAGTGAAAAGAGAAGTAGAATCTATTCTGAAACCTGATAAAGTCTCAGAAAATGTAAGGACTATCATTCTGTATCTTTGTTAAATGTGGTCTTAAAAATATTTACTAAATGGCTAACCACGAGACTAAACAAAAGCATTACCACCATTGTAAAGCAAGATCAAGGCAGTTTCATGCCAGGCAGGGAGGCAGCTGATAATTTAAGAAGAGTGCTACAGATATTATGAGAGGTGAGAGATGATGACGATCCCATTGCTGCTTTTTCTGGAGATGCTGAAACTGTATTTAATAGGGTAGGATCAAATGCTGATATCTACAATATGCCTCTTGCAAGTTTTGTTTTGGATTAAAACTCAGAAACCTAATTAAAACAATTTACTTTCACCCATTAGCTTTAATCCTTATGAATGGCTTACTGTCTTCTCTGGTTATTTTACCAAGAGGCACTTGAAAATGATGTCCTCCCTCTCCTGTCCTACTTTGCTCTTGATCTTGAACCTTTGGCCATCTCCTGCATTTTTATTTTGAAAAAGTATTTGGCATCCAGAAACTAGGGTATGTGTAGGTGACATTCAGACATTTATAAAAAGGCATTTTCACAGAATAGCAAAGGCTTCTTTAGAAACAGCTCCATTTCATTTTCACTTACAATAGTATCCTCTTTCATTTCCTTGCAAGACCAACCTATCTCTTCATTACAATGCACTAGTCTACCAGACTCATAATATCTAAAATATCATAAGATCTAAAGTTTTGTCTAGGTACACAAATAGCTGCTTTGCAGGACTGTAGATTAGGGCCTAACTCCCACTGATATCAACTACTCTTAAGAACTTTGCTTGCTCAGGGCTCACTAAAAAAAGTAGTAGAGGCCCAAAAGTTTTAAAAAGCTGGGGTTACTTCTCCAAGTAAGAATAAGGCCTATCGAAATTTAATAGTTCAAAGAAACAAGGCTTTGCCAACAGCAGAATGAAGTTCATAATTCTAAGTACTTAGCTTTTAATCTTCAATAATTTTTCCAATGTGTAAAATGCTTATAAGCAAATTTGGAAGTCAAACAAAAGGAGGAGAGATATGCAGTTAATGATAAAAGCATACAAAATCATTTAAGGGGCTTCAAAACTGAGGTCATCTGAACTATTGCAGCCTTTCAAAGAGACTGTTAACGTTAAGAAGTTCATATAGAGACCGCTTAAGTTCCTCTCAATTTACAAGCAACATACAATCTACCCATTCGCTCCAAAGAAATAAAATATACTTCTTGCAGAATAAATTTATACCCCTGGGAAGTATATGAACTGTTGCTTCTGAAACAGACTCTACCATCAAAGAAAACACCTATCTTTAAAGATGATTCCAACTAAATCCCTTCTATCCATTACAAATCTTACCATACACTACTGAAAGGGCTTTCCTGACAATATAATTTCACCTGCTTGCAGCAGAAAATACATTTTAGATAATAAAGTATTTTTCAATGTTGCTTTAGTTTTAGATTTTTAGCAGCAACATTTAGATTGGTTTCGGTCAAAGGTCCTGGCCAGCTTTCAAAGTCTACAGAGCCAGTACGTATGAAACCTCACCTATGAACAAGCAAAAGATACAGCTGACTGGGCTTTATGACTCACTGAATGGATCTGTGCATTTCACAGACTGTCAACAGCTTTGGAAATATCAGTAATCCACTTACAGTAACATTTCCAGTTTTTAAGAAAAGTAAAACTCTTTGGTAAAACTGAAAAAAACTGGATGTTGTTGAAAGAAATGTCCTTGAAAAATATTAAAACACAAAGAAAATGAAATAAAAAACTAAACAAAGATATTATTACTGAATGTTTTCTTCATTATGAATTGGTTTTAAACCTTTTCTCTATGCTGGTAAGGCCAGTTTGCCAGCGTGTGCTTTTGCCCTTTCAGGATCTCACTGCTACTCTATCAACTGTCAGCTTAGTAGGATGCACACTGCTGACTTTTGTTTCTTTCTGACATTTTTAAATTTCTAAACTATATAAAACCTTACCTTGCTTGACATAGTTCTCTCTGTCCGCACACCCAGCTAGGAAAAATACAGATAAGTCTCCAGGTAAAAGCCACAGAATTCCTGAGGGTGGAAGTGATCTCTGGAGAGTCCCTTACTGAAGAGGGTCACCTAGAACAGGTTGCCCAGGGCCTTGTCTACAACAGTTTTGAGTATCTCCAAGGACAGAGGTTCCACAACCTCTCTGGGCAACTTCTGCCAGTGTTTCAGCACTCCTACAGTCAAAAAAACACCACCTACAAAACAACAAACAACCTAAATCCTCCCAAACAAAAAACCCCACAATCCCACCACTATTTCAAAAGCAGATCATAAACCATTACCTTTATTCCACTCAAAAAAACCCAACAAAACAAACTGTGAGTGACTATTTATTAAGCATACACAAATATGAGTACCTAGGCACCCGCATATATATGCAATTCCTTTCTGTATTTATTTAAGAATTTCAATAGGAGATGGTCCATTCAGCTACAGTTTTTTATCTCTAGTGATGTCCTAGGGCAGGAGGAAAACAAGACAGGAATATGTACCAGTATACGTTTCAACAAAGGAAACTTGTTAAAAACAGCTGCACACCGTATTTTTTTGAGAACAGAAACAGTAAGTTCTGCCCAGCTGAAACATAATACATTTTGTGTAATATGTTACTCTATGCAATATATGAATTTCTATTACCATACCCATTAATTTTAAAATATTCTTATTGAGTGCAGAACATATTTATTAGATAGTGCATCAAGTGCAATGCATATAATTCTGTATCTACAAACGGATTTGATACATTCCATTTTGAAGAAAATGATGAGCAGAACCATGGTTTATGCATGACACATGTCACTACAACACAGGAAAAGAATGTTTTTCAACAAATTAAAATAGGTGAAACCCCGCTTTTAAAAAGCATGACATTTTTTTCTAAAGTTTTTAGATGGAGTAATAGAAAATGTCATTTTAATGTCACTTCACCATCAACGCTGTAAAGCCAAGGTTCACATTTATTAAGCACAAAAGCAATCTCTTTCTTAAATTCTTTGCTTTTGGGGTAGATGTTCTCTTCTGCCTTCCTTAAGGCCCTGAAATATGTGACTTCCCTGTGCTTTGAATAGGTCTGCATTAAGAAGATTTAAGAAAGATCATGTGTCTCCAGTAGCATTATTTCAGGGAGTTTGGAGGATGTTCAAATGAGACAAGAAAGCACCCATTTCCCACTGATTTTCTGTGGCACACATTCTTAGGAAAACCTCAGGTCTTGTCTGTACTTTCTAGCAATGACTGCTTTATATACTCAGAGTCTCTTCTTTAACTGTTGCTGTAGAGAGTCCTCATTACTTGAACACCCACAATGATTTTCTCTGACTACTTGTGTGTAAACGTTATAATAAATTTCACCTGTTCAAATTCAAGACTTGATGTTTGTTGTTGCCAAAAAGTTCAAATGTCTTTTCAGCCAAAAAAAAATAATACTGGTGTCAGCTGCCAGGTCCTATCCTTTGTGAACTTTTGCCCATTTAAACTAATGGTGTCTTATTTGTTTTATGACTTTTTTTTTTAGCAGCTTCTCTTCTGTGAGGCATTCTCTTGGCTATGCAAGTCACACACCAATCTGGAGGACACCTGCTTTTTAGTACTTGCTGCCAGACCTACTTGAAAAGTCAGATCTCCACCAAGCACATCAAACACTCCGTTCTCACTAGATCAGAAATACTGTAAGTTGTTTAAGAATGTGACTTGACATTATACATAATCTGGTCTAGCTGCAGGTGGCTGCCAACAGGGAAAATCCTGCTCCCCCTACCAACCAGCCCACGAGCTGAACACTCCCTCCCCTCACTTCCATTTGGAAGAAAAGATACTGAGGCCTCTGGCTAAATCAGTTCAGTGAGCTACTCCAATGGAAAACTAATTTCTTCCCCCATCAAGAAATGAGTATTTGCTGAACTGACACCTAGCAGTGGCACGATGCGCTAAACCTTATGTAAGGCAGAATGAATTCCTGGACAGGAATGAAAGGAAGATGACAAGAGCATCTCCTTTTTCTGTGGCAACCAGCAGTGAGGCAGTTAGATGAGGTAAAATGTCAACAGCAGGTACATGAGGAAAGATAAGACAGTGAGTCACGATACAAAGTTGAAGACAAACAGGTGAATCAGCAAATATGTAGGTATAATGCAATTTCTTGTAAAATTTTTTGGCAAAGAAAGACACTATTGATTAAACAGAGAATGTTCTGAGCTTCAAACATCCATCCCAACTGTGGTATTCTTAGAGTAAAATCTAAGTATCTTCAAGGCGAATTCTTGCAACTATTTTTCCCAAGACTATTTATAATCTACTTTTCACAGACTGAGCTTTACTCTAATATTGCAGAATAGAGTCTTGAAAGAGCAAACAGGGGAAATGAAGTGATCACCCAATCCTGCCACTGTAGAATACATTTGGTAAATTGCCATGTAGATGTCTACATACAAAACCACAGATGAAGGCAAAAGTTAGTGCAATGAGTAGAAAATACATTTTAAAAGTAAAATGAAAAAGAAACAATAAGCTATGTGTGGAAATTATAGTGTCCAGGTCTGCACCTTGCATTTGCGAGTGGTCACGATGGAGTCTGCATTTGAAAAAAGTAATTTTAAATAAGGCAAGAAATACATAGAAATTAGTTTTCGTAGTGACTTTCATCTGAGGATCTTAAATTGTTTGTGAAGTAGTATGGAATTAAGGTGCACAGATTACTTTTGTTTAGGGAATATTCATATACACATTTCAATGAGAAGAAATCAAATACCAACCAGAATGTGACATGCTCAAGAATATTCTATGACATAACAAAAAAATAAAACCCAAACCACTTGCCTCTTGAAGACTTAAACAAATTCAAGCAATTATGATAGACAATAACATCTACATGATTAAATGCTTCAGCATATTGAGTGGTAAAGGGCAAAATTCCCAACTGTTTAGAAAATCTCCTCCTGGACAACTGCATCACTGACTTATATATTACATATTACTAACAATAGTTTGGTCCACAGAGATGCATACAATAATCTCTGTGCTATAAAGAGTGATAGCCCACCAAACATGTTCAACAAACTACTGTGTAATATTAATAGAGCAGCTCCCTGGACAAGGAAAGTAAGCCTTGAGGGTGAAGGAACAGGCCAGAGCCTGACTTTGGCTTTAATAATTTAACCATACTAAACCCCCTAAAACTGTATAAGAAATTTCATCAAGCAAAGGCATCTTAGCTTAGGCTTCGGTGACATGGAAGTCAAAGACAATGTTCCCATAAACTATGATCAAAATCTTTCATATCTTATGACTAGCTAGCAAAAAATCATGAGAAATGTCTGCCCTTTGACTCAAGGGCAAAACCAAGCTGTATGGGAAATAACGCTGACAGAATGGGAACCAAAAGAGAACAAACAGAAAAATCACGTTGCAAGTTTCTTTAGTCTTAGAAAGTGATAGCTATCATTGTGCAAGCAGCAAAAGCAAACTGACCATTTAGTAAGATTGGCACTAAGGGCTGGCAGGTAGTAGAGTGAACCACCAACCTAGAGTCAAGCCAGTGTCCAGATTGCATGAAGTGACATGAAAGGGCCAGTAGCTGATGAAATGGGTCAGATCTCTTTGTTTTACCCTATGAAGTGTGTATGCCATGAACATGTACGCCCAGCTTTATAGCCTCCGTGAGCAAGCACTAAGGATGGTTCCAGTGCAGCTTTGATAAAACTAAAAAATGCTTAATGAGATTTCAGTGTAATGTATATCCCAAATGAGGGCAGATTCGACCCCCAAGTAGCATCTGGTAGTAATACTCTACTATAGCAAATAACAGTAATAATAATTTACATTGCTATATATTCCCCTTTAAGGCATCTGAAACTGGCTACTGTCAGAAAACAGATGTAGGACTAAATGGCTTATGTCCAATATAGATGAAAAACCTGATTCCCTACTGCTACATTTACATGAGGAGAAAACAACAAAGAAAAAGGAGATGAAAACCAGCTTTTAATTGTAATATTTATGTGAGTAAAGGCAGAACCCAGTAATTTATACTAGGATCTCATTATCAAAAGCCTGAATTGCACAAAACAGTGAAGTTAAGCCAGCAGATCACAGAACAAAACCACCTACAACTTCTCTGTGTTGGTCTATCTTGACTTAGCTGTGAATATCCCAACAAAGTCTAGCTTTTACCAGTTGTCACTCTCTCAGAAATTCAAATAGCTTTTCCATGCCCTTCACATTTTAGTTACAGAATGCAGGTGCTGTTATATCTGGCAAATATTATCTTTGGAAAAGATGTTCCAAGGGAAGGATCTAAAACTACTGAATTTATGGCCACTTTATGTCACCAAAGCAGTTGGTAGCGATACAAGTCACTATGTGACTTCCCAGGGAAAAAGAAACCAACTGAAGAGAAAGGTGAGGTTTCCAGTCAAGGAAGTCCAGAGTCAAGTTTACAGCTTGCAACGTAGAACTCCTGAGGTACTAACACAATCCTCATAAGTCAAAAACCGAAGAGGCTGTCTTCACAGGAGAGAGAAAAACATCCCAAGTCTGTACCATTTGATTTATACTTGCAAAGGAAAGCTGAGCCAGTTATATGTGTAAACAGGGGTTGAGCTGATGTGTTGCTTTTCTCCTCTTCCATTCTGTGAAATGACTGTGGGTGATCCCTCTTCTTTCTTTACCTCCCACTGTCTCTTCCTCCTCCACCAGAAAAAAGAAATCTGTTTGCCAGTAGACAGTGTGAATACCAGCTGAAACACCTGCGTGCCAGACACATACAGCTGTCCTCTCCCCTGCCTCTTGCTGACAAGGCATCTGTGCTGCACACACACCACACACACCAGCTTGCATGCTGTAGGTAAGTAGATTTTTAGTATTATTATTCCCATTCCTCTTGTACAGTTCTCTTTACCATCCCCCACAGCCTGAAGAGGGGAGCTTCTCCACAAAGCATAGCAGAACAGAAAAATGCTCTGTATAACCCCAAACAATGACTTTTCAAATTCTCTGCTGGTACAATCACCACATCATTCCAGTTTTGGGTTACAGGGCAGCATGAAGTCAGAGCCCTCCTCTAAACAAGAAATACAAACATTTATGAGGTTAAAAGCAGGCCTAATCCTCTACTACAGAACCCCTCACTGCATTGTCACAAATTTCTGTGCTTAGATAACAGCATCACTGCTGATTTCTTCACATTTTTTCTTCCTGGTTGTGCAAGAATTTGGAATAAACTAAGAACAGCAGGAAGCTTTCCACCTCGAGATTTCCAGCTTCACTTCAGACATCCCAGAAAGCTGGACAGGAAGGATAAACTCCGAACCAGAGTCAAGCAAAAATTTCAAACCTGTGCACCTTAAGATCATGAAAGAGAACTGTATGAATAAATTCTTTCGGTTCCAGTCCAAAGGGAAAAAGGATTTTAAAAAACTGTTTCAGATTAACAACTTATTTCAGGGGTTTAATTTGACAAGATAGAAGCCATGTTCCGGAATTCCTTAAAACAAAAGAAGTACTACACATACACAAGAAAGTTTCAAAATGGAAAACTGAAATATATTCTTTTAATAAATGTAAAAATAATACACTCGGACTTTTTCAACTAAGTATTTTTCACCAAATAATTCGCCGTTATTTGCCCACTTATGTAACATCTTTCATTTGATGCCCAAATCTGACTTTCTGTAAACACAAATGTTGCACGAGTTTTTCCCCAATTATATTTATAAATAAAAATGTCCTAAATTTCAGAATTGCAAAACTTGCAGCACTCTTTACTTCAATTACTTTTGGTTTTGTGTTCTCAGCATTTAGGGTGCCTGTATGCAGAAATACGATTTAGAATCCTGACATTTACCATCCAGAGTTTAAAACTTTGGCTACAAACTAACACAAGGTATTGTTATTTACATAAAACCTGTAAAATTTTATTATTTCACATTTTCCAAAATGTCATAAATATCATGGGAAAAGTTCTTAGTGCTGGGAACAGAGAATTTCTACATGCTTTCTAAATACTGCAAAACACCTTATTTTTTTCTTTCAGTATAGATGGTGGCAGTGGTGGTTTTGTTTTTAATATATCCATGTGAAGACACAGTTACTCACCAGTATGCAAATAGACACAAGTACCTTAACCTGCACTTAAAAGTGAGAAAAATAAAGTAAAATTAGAGACACTGTTGCCATAATAAACTGGACTAATTTCAATTTCTTTCCAATAAAGAATATGTGGTTTTGTCATACTCTTGAGTAAGGACAGAGGCAGACTCCTAATCTAGCCCACAGTTTCATCCTTTAAATCAGAGGCAAGCAATGATGCTTAAAAGTTGTCCAAATCTGTTTTCCTTTATAGTTCTAAGCAATACATGAAGAAAAACAGTATTAGAAAGTCATGTTAACATGAAGAAAAGTAGGAGATGGGAAAATGTAAACAATAAGCCCCGTAAAACTCACGAACAAACCAGTACATTTTGAATTGCTCTTTGGTAACTGATGAGAAAAAGTGTTATGAGGCAAATCCTTCACTGGGTCACTCACTGGGGAGACTGGTAAAAATAAATTGCACAGCTCTAATTTTCCTAGCAGCTTCCATGCTATTCTTTGAAACTGAGTAAGAAACCCTTGGCCTAATCCCAAGAGCCAATCTATAGTAAATAGTGCACACTTAATGCCTAAGTTCCTTTTTAGCACCATTCAGACAGTGACTTCAGCCACACAGCTTAGTCATAGCAGACATTTTTGTGGTGAAAGCATTAAACCCACATGCAGCTCTCTTTCTGTGGCCACTGGGGGTCATGCTCCTTTCCCATTAGCTGAATAAATCATAAAGTCTGCACAGACCACACAAGAAGCAAGGCTAGCAAGCCACAGGCAGTGCCTTACAGCCTGCTATTTCTTTTCAGAATTAAAAGAAAAAAAAAGAAAGAAAAGAAAAACAGGAGAGAAATACAGCAAAACAGCCTAGCTTTAAGAAATTATTTGCTTTTTTAAAATTTGATCTCTTTGAAGTCCACAGAGATTTGTTTGTTTGTTTGTCTTTTAACCCAAGCTGCTACAGTGAAGAAGAAAAGCAGAGAAAAATAAAAAGAGCGGCTTGCAATTCTTTTGTCCTATGCTGCAACAGCAGAAGGTAAAAAATCCTGGCAGTCTGATAAATAATAGAGGCTGTCATACAACACAGGACCTCATCAGATACCCACAGAAAACAAGAAAGCTGTTGGTAGATAATACATAATAAAGGACTTAACAAGGCCGCAAAATAGTGCATAATATTTTTCACATGAAATGATTTATTCTGCCAAGGAGAATGACAGTAACTGAGCAAGGTCTGGAAGTCCAGAGGTTGGTTCAAGTTCCCATCAATCAGGAAACAAGATAAGAAGGAATTTCAAACACAGCCATTAGCATGCAGCTAATGAACATGAAGAAGATATGCATGGCTCATTATGCTAAGGAGCAGTTCTTTAAAATGTACCAAACTCCGAAATATTTCAAAAAGTGCACTGAACTTTAGAGAGACTCTGCATAACAGCTTGATTGGCAACTGGAACATGCCCTGATTCTCAAAAACCCATATGGGGCAGGCGGGGGGAGTGTGTGGGAGGGTGGCTTTTCAAACTATGTTCTGTTCCATGATCCCGTCTAGATCATTTGGACATGCAGTATTTAGAAAATAACATTTACATGCTTCACTGTCTACATGCTGAAAAAACTTTTCTGAGCAGGGAGGACAGCTGAATCAAAGATTGCTGGGTCTATTTATGCCTGTCAGCTGAACCTTTGTTTGCTATCCTATTTTGTGTTGGCATTTTTGGTGCAATCTAGGATATTTTTTAGCACAACAAAAAAGCACACCCGAAAAGAATAATATAAAAACAAACTCCGAAATCCCAAAGGACAACAGAACCAAAAAGGAAGAAATAAAAGAAAGTAAGCACCAGCTAGGGTCACACAGGCTTAGACCAGAGTTTTGAAAGCTCTTTCAATCAGCTTTACCAGTAATCCTATATCCTTACCTGCAATATAACTTACTCTTTAGCTATTATAGTTCTCTTGAGCAAAGACAGATAATCATGTTGAATTGTGACAAATTATACAGTGGTTTTGAGATGTGAGCAAGCACTCACAAGGGAGTACAGCAAGACCACTTAAACCCATTTCATTTGTGCCTTAATATTGTGGGTTAAAACTTGTGCGACCTTTGCCAAAGACATCCCATATATGTGCAAGAGAAAAATCAAATCCCAGGTCTCAAAAGATTCCTAGCAATAAGATATACAGTTTCTGAGAGGTCACCCAAGGCACAACCTGAATTTTATCATGGAATTCTTACTGATGGATTAAGTACCACTTTAACCAGAATAACAATAAATAAAAATCCCTCAGTGCAAAAATGTAGAACTGTGTAAAATTTAGGATTTCACTTATTCCAGTGGAACAGCTTGCTTTTAACATCTTCATGCGTGCATTTTTCACACAAGTTAAAATACAAGACATTCTTAGACAGGTTATGCAGAGCATCCTTTCTGAAACTGGAGCGCGAGGAAGATCTCTAATGCTTGAGATTTCAAACTGATACAGTTACTGAAAGAAGCTGAGTGAAGCACAACTCCCTTCCGGCCATTATAAGTCAAAGCTTTAACCTTTTCCTCAGGCAAAACTGGTGTTGATCTCACTGGAAGATTTGCTCAAGTGAGGACAACAATATCAAACTTCACCAGCAGCAAGAACTAAGGACACCACTTCAGTAATTTTACAATGAAAACCATATAAATGTACTTATTTTGTCCAAATGTGCATGAACATTAGCAACATAAAACATTTAAATGGCCTGTGCGATACAAGGATAGCTACAGATTCAAACTTGGCTACTTTCAAACTTGTAACAAGCAAACACAATGCAAACATTGTAAGGCCAAATTCTCCCTCCAGAATCTGGCATGGGTACACACTCCCCAGAATCTGGCATAAGCCCAGGACAGGGTAACGCAATTATGTGCAAGGGAAAGGAAGAAAGGCTTTTCAAGGCAAGCAGAAGGAACCTGAAAGGTTCAGGTGAGAGAGAAAAGGCCAATTTTTTCCCCCTCATGTTCCCCCTTTGCCTGAGTGCCATATTAAGGAAAGAGTAAGCATAGCCCAACCAAAGCTTTCAGTTCAGTTTAGCTCTGCCACTCCCAGAATACAGAAATTATCATGTATTTTTGCCGTTCTATAAAGAGAGGGAGAAATGGTTTAATCCTTAACAATCTGGGTTACAAGCAACACAGTGCCAGGCCTCTGTCCTCAAATGTACTGATGAGAAATTAGACAAATGTTCGAGATAGCAAAGATTACAGCACACACCTAGCAGAACAATCACACTGAATCCCATTGTATACCCTTATTTCTGCCTTTGCAAATGAACTTTAGATTTAGGATGTTTAAATGAAAGAATAGTATCTGACAACTTACTCTCCATTTGGTTCTTATGCACCAATGAGTACCATCAACAGTGAAACACAATCACACAAATTCTAGGAGACAGAAGTTTTCCTTCATAAGTATGAGGTCTTCCACCCTCACTGATCAAATGTCATGAACAGCATGTGTGCGTTAAAACTCACATCTATGAAGTACCAGCCAAACAACATAACACAGACTATAAAAAATATGAGCACATCTCCCATATCACTAAAGACGGAGGAAGATGGGGCTGTGTAGCTTAGAGAAGAGAAGGCTCAGGGAGTGATGAGGTGTGTCTGGTCAATGTATACAAATACCTGGTGGGAGGGTGCAAAGAAGAAGGAGTCTTTACAGTAGTGCCCAGTGACACAACAATGTCTGAAATGCAAAAGGTTCCCTCTGAACACCAGGAAACACAGTTTTACTGTGAGGGTAACCGAGCACAGGCACAGGTTGTCCAGAGAGGCTGTGGAGTCTCCCTCCTTGGAGATACTCAAATGCCATCTAGACACAGCCCTGGGCAACTAGCTCACAGTGGCCCTGCTTGAGCCTTGGGTTGGGCCAGATGCCTTCCAGAGGCTCCTTCCAACCTCAACCACCCTACGATTATTTTGATTTAAAAAAATAATGACATTTTCAAATTTCCAGATTGAATTTGTGATATTAAATACCTTTCCCCTTTCATGCCACAAATTCTAGACAAAACCATAGTATTACTAATTGTACTGAAGAAATACGAAAGAGTGCACTACTACTACATGTCACATAAATTGAATAAGTCAGTCACTAAAGGTTCATGTTTTCTGTATTTTTAAATGACAGATTAACAGAGTGCATATTTTTTACAAGATAATACAAAAATCAGCAGACTCTGCAACAACACTTCAATATAAGAATGCTGCTAACCACGTAATTCTGTATTAAGTGTAACTAGGTGTACATCGAATTGAAGGTACTCTGAACCACTCTCTCATCACTATTTTCCAACATGCACAAGCACATGCATGTAAAACACAGCCTCTCTTTCCAGACAAGATCTTATAAAAAACCCAACAGTCAAGCAAGGCGTGTGGTTATGATAAGACAGTACCAGCTACCCTGTTTTAAAGATATCTGTTCCATGTTATCCAAGATAAGGACTATCATGGTAACCAGCTTCACTATTATGTTGCTCAGTTACCCGTTTGCTACCTTCCTCTGCATTTTCACCACCCCTTAACATTACAACAATAAGAATTATTTTTCCATTTTAATCTTGTTGATCTCAAGATTTTACTAACTGGTCAGTTGATGAATTTAGGAAAACTGTTATAAGCATGCTATCCACTATGTTACAGGTAGGTATATTCACAAAATATAGGTGTGTTCTTTCATTGTCTTTCAAATATATTACCACAATGAGGGATTATTTCATATTCTTGAATACAAATGCTACTAGAGCTACACAGAGACTCATACCTTGGTATGCAATGGTGAAATAGGATTTGTTAAAACAAGACTAAATTTGGTTATGTTAGATACTTGTCCAATGGTAGAAAGTGTTAAGTTTAAAAAAAAAATGTTTCCTCAAAAAAGCAATAAAACTGGATTCATTCTGTTTCTAAGAATACTGCTGCAGACCAGATTCTGAGATTGTAAAAGGTATTTATGGAAATATTCCTATAATTTTGAAAATGCTGATATAAGAACATCTCATTGAAAGGAGGGCAGATTGTTCTTTTTAAATACCAAAATTAAAATACTGTACCACCTGGTCAAATATTTTGCTAGGGAAAGAACAGATGAAACAAGCCATGTCCTTGAAATTGTCATAAGAAATCTGATTGGTTTAAAACATATTTATTTAACTTTTTATTTATCAATAGGGGTATTGCCACAAACTTAAGAGATGGTTTCTGCTGTTCTTATTATGAATTGTTGCTGCTGCATCCCCTTTTCCAATTAAACTCACTTTCCTTAGAATGATATACATTTTGAGCACTGGAGTATATTTGTAAAACTAGTAGTTGCGGTAACAAGACGAGGTTTACATGTCTGTCCACATCAGCACCATGTACTCAAGATGGATTTCAGCTGCCAAAAAGGTCAATTCAAACTGCTTGCACAAACCTGTCTTTATGCTCCTGTTTATTATGCTCCCATGTAGTAGATGTCTCGTGCACTAAAACAGTGCAGCCATATGTCAACATCTCTCTGGTGGTTCCGAATGTTCTAAACAAGAGCGAGGGTGCACTGAACCTCCCATGTAAACTTTATACAACAGATTCAGCAGAACTGTAATTATTTACAAAATGATGGCATGAGAAATCTCTGGATTTATATCTCACTTTAAAGTAACAGGAATTGTGTCCACATAATTCTTGAGTTCATAGTAGGTTTTTAATTTACTTTCTTATTTTTGGTAAGGTAAGATACAACTCAGCAGTTTTCAGAAATCAATGTCATTAAGTTATTAACTTCTTTTAAAATGCACTTCTCTCTCTTTATTCTTTTTTTTTTTTTTTTTACTTTTAATAAAGGCACTGTATTTAATTACAGATGAACCTGTTTGTTGAGTTACTGGCATTACATGACAATTGTGTCTTGGATTCCAGCTATTCCCTGGATAGAAAGGAATAGGTAAACAAGGAAAGCACAGAATTCACCTCTCTGCAGAGGGTAAGTACAAAGCTTTGGTAGGTAAATTCCACTGAACTCCATTTCCAAGCTTCTCAAAGCATGGCATATTTATCACTATGTCTGATCCTCAAATGGAAAACAAAGGATTATACCTTTTACAGTGTTCTTTATAGACAGTTTGACTAGAACAGAATATAGAGTCAGGCCTACCTGAAACAAACTGCACTCAGGGATTCCAACTTAAACTGAGACCACTTTTACAGGATTATACCTTGCCAGTCTTTCCATGCTTTAAACTTAAAATTTGTCCCTCTCTCAGTCCTCTTCCTTCTCGCTTCTGCTGCCTTCCTTTAAATATTTTTTCCTCTCCCCCCAAACAGTACATGTACAATGAATCAAGCTGCTTCTCTAAGATCAGACTAAGTGACTAAGTAAATATGACATCTTGGTTTTTAACTTAATTATACCTCTTCTACAGATAGCCACAATGTTTATGAACATTTGCATAAACTGCTTTTCAGTTGTCTTAACATTTTTATATGCAATTAATGTATATTTTAAGTCATCCTACAAAATGTGTATTGAATTACCTTTATTCCATGCACAAAAGTCTTCAGCAGTTTTTTTTGCAAAGCTGATATATAATGAAATAATAATGATTATTTGTAATACAGCACTTCTTGTCTTAGGACCTCCAATAATTGAGTATAATGAAGTATTTATTATTTCTAGTTCAGGACAAGCAAACAGAGTTAAATGGCTTCTCCAGAATCCAGGGCTTATGGTCCTCTGCTCCAGCCACTCTCCTACTACAGTTTGTTATTCCTCTATGCTGGTGGGCCTCTTGCCTGACTTTAAGACAGTTAAATAATGTAATTAAACAATTAAGATGATTGGCCTTAAATGATCAATTAAGACAGAATTCTAAACATGCTTCCTCACTTGGAATTCAGCCTACTTGCTATCTCCTTCTGTGTATCAAAGACAAGGCAGCTAGGCTAAATCCTGAAATCACCACACTTCTTATAATATATAGCTTATTTTAAGCTTATATCTACACAGCCAATCAATGCAGCCAAAGGATGCATTGAATTAACATGAAGAAAAGATAATTTTTTTATTTCTTGCTGTACTATATATATGTGTGTTACTTTCCACAACACCTAGCAAATCTAACAAAAAAGTTCTAGAGTTGCAATGAACGTCCATGCTAAGCATCTGAAGCCTTCTGAAATAATCTTCACAGGCTTACTTAGAACACTCATTACATTTGGACTGGGACAATAAAAAACAAAGCCAGTGACAGCACAGTCACCATACCTGTATTTAAATAATCACCAGACAGAACTGAGCTGATAGAAATAGAGAGACTGCAGTGATTTTGTGATATGTAGATACAACTGGCATGCCTAAAGCATGTTTCACCTCTGATTGCAGATACTGCAATTTAATTTTAAAGGAATAATATTTAAATAAAAATTACCCACTTAAGTTTTCTCTCCAAGCCTCCTTCTCTCAGTTTTAAGTCACTCTGTTTAGATCCTTTGCAGAACTGGTGTCTCTCTTTACTACTTTCATTCTGTATCATAAACATTTAGTGTTATTACAGACATCATGGATTCAAACTCCAGACAGTCTGATATTTTAGGGGAAAAAAATAGACTATTTAAAGTGATTATAACTTTCCACTTGATAGTTTAACATTCTACAATCATTACTGAGTCTGCAGGCACTGTTAACCTGTTCTGGTGAGACAAACATGTCTTTTCTAATGTTTACTAAGATATTGTAAATTACTTAACGTACAGCAGAGTGCGTTTTTCTCAGTTAATCTAGATCTGATCCCTGAGGGGCTATTTATTACATATGTATACAACCTGTCTGCAGAAGTGAAGTTAATGTAATATGACACAAGTAGCACGCATTGTTTAAATGTGTTCCAGAAAGTTAGCAAATTTAGTTAAAAGAATACTTACATGCTCTTCTGCCTGGAAAACAATGAGGAAAAGGGTTCTAAATATTAAACACTGCTGTTCACTGTAGGTGGCCAATTAATACACTGTATCCAAGCTGGAACAAATCCTTCAAATATATACATAAAGCATATAATCTCTTATCTGCTTAGGCATTATCAAATTTTTAACAAATCCTAGTAACTTCAAACACAGCTTTAATGGGATGTAGTACTAAAACATGCAAAGTAAAGAACAGAGTTTTTAAGAACATAATCTGTTTTAGAATGTTTCAAGAGAACTGCTTTGAAATGCAATTATAATCTTAACCCATGAGTAAATGTGTGCCATCCTGCAGAATTATGTTACATGAATTAATATACATAGAAAGGGAAAACCTCATGTTCCAAACACCTATCACAATTTGAAAATGGGGTATCAGACAGAAGTATCTTGAGATGGTTCTAAAGGGCATTTATGTTTGAACACAGGAGCACATTTATGGCTACAAGTTTGGTCTCTGTAAATGTTTTATTTGATGATGAGAGACAGAGTTTACTTGAGAGAAAATTCTAGCAGGATTTTACAACTATTTTAGCCCTGATAAGTAGCCAGAACATGTTTTATTAGAAGCTATCTGTACTTTTGGGTCTTTATCTCACTGACTTAAAATTAACCCAGTGCACCTTTTTCTCAAGGTTCAAAAAGATCAGTGTGTGAGTTGCTGCTTCCTCTGACTGCCTCAGTTGTCCCCTACATATTTAGTGAAATGTCTTACTACAAAGGCCACACTTATAGTTTCCTTTGTGCACGTAAACCGTGAGTTTTTCACCCTGGTTTGGTCTCTTTCTGTTCTAGTTTACAGTTCCCTTGTCTGCACAACTGACATAAATGACATATTTTTGGGGAAAAAAAAAAAAAAAAAAAAAAGAAGCTATATGGGTTTACAATCTGTTCTATTACTTCAAAGACAAAGTGACAAACTGTTTCAGGTCATAGAACCATCGAATCATTTAGGCTGCAAAAGACTTTTAAGAAGGTCAGTATGTTCTGTACAGACAAGCACAGTTCAGACTCACTGCTTTTTGTTCTGAGACAAAAATCATTACCTGGTAAATTAAATTTTTCTTCTTTTCCCAGAATATGTTGCAATTCTCAATTAAGAAAAGAAATAGGCTGTATGCATGTGATGCAAGCCTTGTACTTTAATATAGTAAGCAAACGTTTAGACTACTTACAGACCACTCTGTGAAAAAACTCAGCAAAGATGCTCTTTCTAGCGCTTTGATGTTCAAAGGAAAATCAAAAGCAGTAGGTTTTGGCCATATATGGTAACTGCACAAGGTGTGATTTTTATTTTTATTCAGTGAGCAGCCATGGTCAGATGCAAATAAACATGGGATAATATGACTGAAATTTAGGCAGAATTTAGGCAACCATGAAAGGGCTATTGAGCTACCACCAAATATAATCCAACTCTAAAAGGTTCTCAAATTTTATTTTTAAGAGTCCTGAGTGCCTTCATTGCTGTTTTCATGCCTGCCTTTAAATGCACCAGTTACTACAGAGCAGAGCACTTCAGACCTTCATTCCTGCCTAACCACAGCATCCCAAGGATCTCTGACAATGCAGTTTGCGACATTCCAGGTCGGGTTCCAAGATCAAGGCAATTGTAACTATGAGTCCTTTCTTTTTTTAAGATATGGCAAAGCATTAGGCTACCACTTCTTTTTATTGAAGTTCAGAATCCTCCATATATGAAGATGGGAGAGTTTCAGCTCCATCCCCTGCCTCAAAGGATTCAAATCCTGATTTCTCACTTGCAAGGGAAGATACCACTGCAGGGCAGAAAAGAAAGGATGTATCTGTGTGGAGGGCAACAAGAACCATTTTGCAGAAGTTCTTGAAAAGTCAAGGTTTTAAGGTTTCTGTTCTAAGACTAGAACGAAACGGGAAAAGGTGAGGAACTGGAGTTTTGACACAAGAAAAGTCTATGCAGTTTACATGGAAAAGAAAAATAAAATTAGTAAGCCCATAAAGAGATGATTTTAGCAGTGGTAAGGTCCTAGATCTCTTCCTGCTTGACAAAAGGCTTCATCACCAAGTCTGAAACTGTGTTTATACTTGCTTCAACCAGTTAATTTATAGTATCTAACATTCAAAAGAAAAGCTAGTGCCCTTTTTTAACTCTGAAGCCTATACTGCTTCAGAGCAGAGAATAGGTTCGAGTCCCCTAAAGTGGAAGAAAGACTCTACTTCCTGTGCATGGTATGTGAGCACTAATAACAGACACTTTATTGCTCTGGAGCTTGCCATGGCCATTGGAATATGTGAAAAAGAAAACACACTTTATTGTGTAAAGACTGAGGAAGTTATACTGGGAGAGCGATCTTTGCTGCAAAGTTCTAACAGAAAAAAGTGCTTTCCTCTCAAATGTCTTCAGGCAGGATTCAACACCCACCTCTGCCTTCACCACTTTCTGATGAGTAACAAGATGTTTAGTGGTTCTGGTGCCTTCCAAGGCCTTTCTCTCCCTATACATATTATTGGTTTAAGTCCACTTTGCTGTCCACACATACAAAGTTACACATTGCAGAACATCAGAATGGCAGCGCTAGTGAGCTCTAGCCCGTTTTTAGATCTGGCCCTTAGTGTGGAATGCCATTGCTTGTACCTTAGTATCTGTGTGGCTTTTGAAACATAGCACATCCTGTTTAGATTTGCAAGTGCCAAGCTATCATTCACTATATATTTCCTGGGTTTAGCATTACTTGAATGTCTTTTTTTTCCAATGAATAGTATCCTGAATAGGAAAGAAAGAAGAGCTTAAAGAGAAGCTAGTTGTTTCTTTTTCAAATTAGTAAGTTGTTTTCTTTTTCTTTATCTTTTTTTTTTATTTTATATTTTTGCTAGAAATATTATACTATCTGCTCTACGTTGTACTACACAACATGCTGATTTAAACTCCATTTATTACAATCCTGATTTACATAGCTTTCTACATCTACAAGAGCTCTTGTTCCACAGGGAATAATGGGGATGTCAAGCATCCAAACAGAAGTAATCCCTTTTGTAGCCTATATAAAACAGAGAAAACAAAGAATTCCGCAGTAATCTGTACTAGTTTGAGAGCGCCTCTAAAATGCATACAAGACTACAGATTCCAAAATAGGATCTTGATCCAAATCCCAGTGAGTTTAATTGAAAGACCCCCCACCAAACACAGCAAATTCAGTGGGTTTTGAATCAGGTCCTAAAATCTTTACAATGATTTGAATGCTTTCTTTCTGATGTTACCAGAAGATGACAAGTATATTCAGGTACAACACTGTAAACACTTATTCCTGGTCCCAGTAAAGTCACTACAAATTCTACTAGCCTGAAAAATATATTTACATGAAAACCTTTTTCCACAGCTTCAGCACTATAATCACTGAAGTTTATGAGTCAATGTTTTCTTAGCACCATTTGACTAATGGCTACATCCTCATATCAATGGCATATACAACAAGGGTTATTATAAAAAAAAAAATCCTACATTATGTGGCTGTTTTCCTTTGAAGAATCTCAAATAAAATATAAGTATTCATAAGATCTTTTTTTTTTTAGAAATGGAAACATTAAAGAATAGAAAGAAAGAAATTTTCTCAGTAACATGCAACAAGTTAGAAGCAGGTCATTAGGCCACAACAAACCACTGCAATCACAGTGTCTGATCTCATGAATAACACCGACCAAGGACTCTTCAGAGTTAAACTTGTTTAAAATAAAGCATATCTTCTAGAAATGAATAGATAGAAGTAAAAAATAAAGTATAATTTTAAAATGCTCAGTGACAGATAATCTATTACAATCATTGGGTCTGTGCATTATTCCAAAGGTTAATTACCTTCTCTCCTGAAAATAACACCTTAGTTGAAATCAGAGTTTTTCTAGCCATGCTATCAGTTGCACTGACTTGTAACTTTGCCTGCTAGAATGAAGAACTCTTTTTTAGATTTCTGTTCGACATATACATACTTAAATGGATGAAAATGCAAGAATAGAATTTCAGTTTTCTGCCTGATTGGCAGTAAGCCACTGTCACTAGAGACCCTCAAGGACATCCTCCCACAGCTAGACCTAAGTACAGTTTTACATGCGCTTTTGAAAATAATGCATCATACGTTTTACTTTGGTATAAAATTAATGACATACAGAAATCACAATGTATCTTTACAGCAAATTAATCTGGACTGTATTGAAGTTACACTGGAAGAAAAAAAGAAAAAAGACATCTTAGCTTCTCTGTGAACATTTATCTTCAACAATTTATTTTCCTTAAATTGATGTCAAACTCTTAACATTCACCTATAAAGAGATTTTTATCTGCAAATTAACTATTCATAATTAACTATATGGACTACATAAATCTGCCTTTAAATAAGAAAAAGAAAAAAAATCAAAGAACCATAGAATGGTTTGGGTTGGAAGGCACCTTAAAGCTCATTTAGTTTCAAACCCCCTGACACGGGCAGGGACACCTTCCGCTAGACCAGGCTGCTCAAAGCCCTGTCCAACCTAGCCTTGAACACTGCCAGGGACGGGCAGCTACAGCTTCTCTGGGCAACCTCTTCCAGTGTGTAAATGTTCCAGTTATTATGTAGTATATCTCCATTGCATGGACTTATAATATAGGCTAGTATATATCATGAAACTAAGCTGCCTCATTGCAACTTCTCTCCCAGCCTCTCATCTCCCTTTAGAGGTGGCTAGAGGTAGACCATTAAGTCTTATTGGTCCTGACTGATATAAATTCCCCAGATCCACCAGTGATATAAGCATAAGCTCAACAATCGAATCTTACTGATAGCATAGTCTAGAAAGCAAAATTTCTATCTGTAAATGAATAAAGTAAGTTCACGTTTTATGTTAACATTGGATCAGTTTAGTTACTGAATACAAATTGCGATAGTATATGTACCAGTAGTTTGTTTTGTGAAAAAAAGTTTACAGATTTTTTAAAGACCATAAAGCAGAGGTTATCCTGCTTCACAGTAGAGAAGAAAAATTTATATGTGAAGAACAGCCATCTTTTTTAGATTTCCTGAAGTGCCCTTTAGCTCAGGAAAATTCAGAGGAAACAACAAACATGCAAGAACTTGGTCTGCAATTTACCTCAGGAAATCCAATATACTTTCTAAATTATCATTTATTGTGTACTTTTCACATTTACATCTATTTTTGCTTGTCAAGGTATCGATGGTCCATTGCCTGCATCATCCAGAAAAGACAGGCTTAAATATAACAAGAATGGTGTCTAGATCTGTTTGGTGCTTTGTCAGCACTTATTCTCAACACTTAACATGATACAGACTTCTTAAAGTTACTTATTTGAAGTCCACAGTCACCTTAATTAAATCACATTAGAATTAAACATATGTTGCTTTCCACACTGAGAAAAAGATCAATAAAGGTGAAAACAAGGTCATGTTTCTTCAGTTAGCCTCTTTTCAGTTCTGTAGGTCTAGATGATATCAAGATGCTTTAGAGAGAACCAAGCACTCTAGCTAAATAACTGGTGAGGTATTTGTTTTATCAAAATCTGCACAAACAAAATGATTTGAAACTTCACCACTCTGAACACATACTTAGGTCCTTATGGGTTTGTTTTTCTTCGTTTTCATTTTCTAAGAGTAATAAAGATCTTGGGGCAGGGCATTTCCTTTGGATTAATGCCTGGCTGGGGTTAATGGCCAGGAGGCTTTCTTTGGGCCATCAACTTTTCTCAGCCGGTCATTAATCCCCAGGAAATGCTCTGTGCCTCAATCATTGCTTGATTTCAGGGCAAACAAACTACTGTGGCAGACAGCATGCTGTATGCTATCCCTTAGACACAAGCTACACAGATTCAGTTAATTTAATCAATTGTTTACACTATGGTTTATTTTCTGTAGCAAGAGGAAATCACAGATCTCTTGACTGTTCTATGAAATCTGTTGGTTGGTCTCATGATCATTTGACGGACTGGACTGTTTCTGCATGAGTTATTCTGTTTGTCACTTACATTGTCATTAACTGGATGGCCACTGCCCACTTCATTTCTTGACAAAATTCAAATAAATGTCCTAAGCATTAGCTGCAAAACTCATTTTCCAGTGATGGTGTTACCTACCCATGCATGCACCCCATCTTAAGTACAATGTTATTAAATTCTACAAGATACCTCATTTGACACATCCTGACATTTACTGTACAATTTCAGGCGTGCCACAGAGTTATTAAATTATCAACAGTAAAATATAACATGGACTTTCTCCAGGCTTGTGCTATACAAATATTTACTAGAGCACAGAACTTTGTTATATTTCTCTAGTCTACTTGATAATCCCCTGATTAGACATCCACATGCTTGGTGGAGCCAAAGAAAAACTGTAAATGGTCAAAGGCAATGCAGCATATTTGTTTTTAAAGGCAAACTTTACAATAGTTCGACTTAAAACTATTTAATCAAACTGGCCAACCCCACTGATTTCTCAGCTTTGGGATTATGATAAAAGGATTCAAAGAAGCTATTAGTGGTAACTGTAAGCCACTTTTACTACAGCTTTAAAAGCTGAAAACTTTAGGAATGTAGATATGCTAACTACTTGGGGCACTTATCCTCCACCTTTCATGTGAAAAATTGAGTTAAAACTTCAAAATATAGTCAACAGGTAGGAGTTTATGGTCAAAAGCATTAATTCTTTTCCAAACATTTACTCTTAATTCAAATACTTGTGTACAGACAATACTATGCTAAAATGAGTGGAATGGACTAAGTGGAATAAACTAAATTTAAATTAACATTTTCAACTACCTGGTGTGTTCTTCACCATACCAACTTCTCTATGGTATTAAAAGTGTCCACTGTATCTTTTCTGTGATTATTCATAGCCTTACATTGTTATGACTAGGCACCTCAGTGACTGCTTCCCTGAATCGATATAAGTGATACGGAAAGCAGTTGGGTACTAAAATTCTTCTTCATCATCATCTTGACTGGAGAGAACTCAAAATACAAAACTTAAACAGATATCAAGGCTGCATTTCCAAACAAGTTTACACACCTCACATAAGCAATATGAATTCCCAGAAAAGATGCAGGAAGCTGTATTAGTATATTCCTTTAGTACTACTCTCTTAGAAGGCTTTCAAAGTCTAATGGTGTGCAGCATGTCCATGAAGAGCTTGGGCTGAAATGCTGCTAACAAACTTGAGTTGAAGTGAGGCAGGGAGGCCTATGGCAGAATCTGTTTTGACAAGGTGCTCTCTTTTTCCCCTTAAAAGACAGGATATGTCTTAGGTTGGCTTTTATACGGGTCTGCAGTTTAGGAGGTTGTTTCAAGTAATTCTGTTCTTTCAGATATTAATACACAGAAGAGAAAAATATCTCCACAAAGGATTGCCCAATTTGTCTAGACTGCAATATAGCAATGGGAACACATCTACATAAAAATAGTTTGATATACTCTATTGAGGAGGTTGCCAAGTTATAAAGGTATCATAGAGCTTAAAGCAAAGAGCTTTGTTAAGACTGTAGGACTGGAAGAAGTACAAAACAGACTAAGAAAAAAAAAAAAAGAAAAAGCACAAAACATATTTCAGATCCAAATATGGCATTTTAATCTAAAAAATATGAATAGTCGCTTGAGTGAAGTCACCCAGGTCATTCTAAGCATACAGATGTCAGGTATTGAAAAACAGTATTGCACTTTGATTCCCTGAACAAGAATTTCCAGTCTTTTCCTGCATGGTTTTTCTTTCAAGTATAAGCAGACCACATTCATTAAAACCAGATGCTACTGTCTCTTTGCTCCATTTCAGTTATCAATATCATGTTTGAAAGATTCAAAACATTTTAACAAAAAATTTGACTGTGTTTGCGATCACATCAGGCGAGGCCGGGTTAAGATGCCAAATTCCATAGGCTTTCTTGCAAAGGGAAAAGAAAAATCCAGATAATTCAAACTGTACTCCCCTCTCTTCTTTAAAAAAGTTTTTAAATTACTTGTGCATTCCAGAGCAAAAAGCAAACAAATAGAAAAATCATCAAACCCAAACAAAAGCTAAAGCCCTAGGTAATAACAAAACATATGACATCTGACGACACACCCTGGGGACTTTCTGTCAGCTGGATGGAGTACCAGCCTTGCATTTTCCATGCTATCTTCTACTGTGGGAGGCCTCAGAGGAGGCAAATACAGAATACATGTACTTTGACTTTGCTTTTGCTTCACTAGAGAATGTTATTCTAAGGGGATCTATTCTCTGCTTCCTGTATGTTATTCCGACAGCTGAAATGGAGGTGGTCCAGAAAAATCACGTGTTCAAAGCCTGGATGTTCAGATTGCAGCTCAAGCCCATTCTCACATTCTGAGACCTACTAGGCTCCAGGGTTTATGCCAAAGTTCAGAAATCATTGCTCTAATTTAGGTTATTATCCTTATGGGAGCTTTTAATGGATTAGCATTCTACGTTTTCCCTGTTTAGGCAGATACACACAGTATGGCACTTGGCACTGCTCCGAGCTGCTACATTTTGATCTTTTCACTTCTCAGATTTCTTACAATTTACCAGGTAACAGCTACAATATTATTCTCAAACATTCCATTGCTGGCAGTTGTTAGATATGACTCCATAGCCTGTTCAGATCCCATTACCTTTTGATTTATTAGGTTTTCCTCTCTTTGTTGCTGCTTCTCTACAGAGCAGATTTTCTTCTTTCTAATTATGTTACAGATTCCTATAATGAGAATGGTTCCCTCATTTCTTTCATATATAGTGTTTCCTTTTATTAAAAAAAGTATCTGTATTTGAAAGAAGCTACTGTCCTGCATCAGAACCTTGTAATAAATCACCGGATCTGTCCTACTTCATCACGAACACTCGCTTCCATCACAGAACAGCTCTAGAGAAAGACAGTCTTGGTTCAAGTGGTAACAGCTGAGTCTTGACACTAGTGAATTAAGCAGTAAAAATATTTGTTTTACCCAGAACAGAACTTCACTCCAGAACTGGAAAAAAACAAGGTGAGGATAGGATTGATGCATATTTATGTGAGGAAACTTGCAAATGTGTCCTAAAAGTTCTAATCCTTCAAATAGTATCATCTATTTCACTTCCCACTCCTAAAATAATACATAATTGATCTTTCAGTGAGATTATGAGCAGCTGGATGTATCAGTAACAGGTAATGATCTGTTGTTCTTTTTATTTTATTTTTGCCTGTTTTTAAAGCAAAGCCATTTGGTTGAGACAAGAATTAACAGGCACTGACTTGAGCAACTTCAGCTATCCATTCTGTGAGAAAGATGTAACGGCCTTAAAATCATTCCACTTCATAAAGGTACATTACTTTGAAAGCTTGTGTTAAGAAATCTCCCTTTGTTACATCCAAAGATATTTTATATATTCATATGCTTCAGATTTCAAGAAACTTAAATGTACATATGTCAAAATGAATGGGAATACAATGCAGCTCTTAAGAAGTAATACATTGTTAAAGAAACATTCATTTCTATCTTCTGTGGGCCTCAATTTAGACAATTAATTTTTAAATTGTCAGTATCCCCATGTCCTAAAAAAACAAACAAAAAACCAAACAAGTATGGAAAAGATAACCCAGATAGAACTGCTTTGACAGATTCCAAAATCTGGTTTATGAGCACTGGGGATTCACAGACTTTTATTTCACAGGTCACAAGAATTCTCAGTAGCACAGTTTCACCTCTTCATCATTTCTATCTACCAAACCACAGTTAAATGCTGTTAAAACAGAAGATCCTGTCTGCAAATTTTCCTACATTGAAACTAAAGATGAGATGCTGTACATTTTAGTTCTTCCAGCTATCTCCCTCCCAGACAAAGTGGACTCTGATGATTCATCAGAGATTTACACACAGAAGAGAAATGAAACCTTAGCTATAGACCTGGTCTGCCTCTGCCCTAACTATCTAGGCAGCACACATGCAGTTGGTCCAATAAAAATTTGCCTTGTTGGGCTCTCCACATATGTACTACTTGACAGCTATACAAAGATTTCTCTTTGGAAACAGACAGAGGTATCAGTAAATCTTGAAAACCTTGTTTGGTAAAATCCCAACGACCTTAAAAAGTGTTCCCCAAGTGGTAATTTTAATCTTGGTTTAGGTTGTTACTCCTTTTTTTCTCTGAGAGATTTCCATTCTCTCACAGTGTAAATACTATTAAACTTACCTCACTGAAAGGGAGCAAATAAGAAATAGACATTGATGTTCTCATTTGGATAAAGGATTTCCTTAGCTGTCGGGTAGTAGTGAAATCCATTTATCTACCCTGAACACAAAGTACCACCAGCCACTTCATAACCACAGTTAGAATGAAGTATTTTTTAGTGTCAAGATGACATAATAAATTCCCATTTATCCAGGGGGTCCTGATGGCTAGGCATGCCTTTTTGAGGGATTTTCTTCGGATGAAAAGAAGAATTCCTTAAATAGAAGGCATTCTGTCTCACATGCCATGCCTTCAGGGTGTGGCCGCTCTTGGAAACCTTCACTTCTCAGATTAACTCAGATGATTTATATAGCACTGAAGACACAGTTGTCTAAATAAGAGAGAGGAAGGAAAATCACATTGTAGGGCCACCATGACGGTTAAAAGAGTGGCTAAATTCAAACAAACTGTCTTACAAAATCATCCTGTTTACCAAGTAAAACCTGAGATAGTCACATACAGTCTACCCAGAGAATCTCGTCCTAAAGGCTTCCTTTCTGTTGGGGTTTTTAGTGCTTTTAAAACTTCACCTATAATCTCTTCAGGCAATCTGTGCTGTACTTTGTATTTCCCCAGATTGTATGCTGTGTGTACTTGAAACAAAAGGAATCACAAAAGATTACAACTGCAAAGGAACATTCTCTGTAACAAGTACCCCAGGTACTACTCTCTGTATCCTTCTATTCCTGAGACACCACGCATGTTGTCTTTGAGGAAGGGTCCTAAAACTGTTTGTAGGTCACATCTGGTACTTGTGCATCATAGCACTTCAGTAATGTAGTGCATAAAGAAGCTGACAAATTTGTTGCTCTTTGAAATTCCAGGGTATTTTCTAAAATAAATAGCTGCATTCACAATTACAAAGGGAACTTTAAAAGCTCAAGGAATTTACATTTCGGGGTTTAATTCTTGTCTAAAGACCAATTCACTCTACAGAGAAAGATGAGTTACTAAAAGCAGGAGTAAAATATGGAGTCACTGACAATGCTTCTTTAATTGTCTCCTGCTGTCATCTCTGGTACATATAAGTAAAAGCCCACCTATCAATAAAATGGCAACTTATTGCTAGATGGCAACAAATTAGTAAAAAATAAAGTGATGAGGCTGGGATTTCTTGACACACCATTAAATCCTTTCCTTGTCACATGGCATGAAGCATCTGCTACGCTATATGGTGCTAAGTGGAGGCCAATGACCCTTTAGGTCCCCTGGCAAGTTCTCCTTGACAACAAAGCATAAATGGCTCTTTAATACAGCCAACTCCTATTGAAATGAACCTTGCAAAGCCAACAAGTAGTACTGGGGTCTTCTCCAGTATGGCATCTTATCTATTTGGAACTGCAGGGAAGGAGAAGACCTAAGTTAGCTGAAAAATGATTTGTGTAGGCTTTAGACGTGAACAGTGACTTATAATTCCCTAAGTCCTGTGGTTCACTGTATAAGGCTGCGTGTGAGTGCAGCACATCTTCAACACTGTACATAGGAAAGTGAATCAGAAGTAGAAATTTTTTCCAAATTAAGAAGCAAAAAAGGTATACATAAAGAAAAATAAGCTGAATGCTATGAAAGAAGTCAAAGTTAGCCTCTTTTTAGATGTATTAAGAGAAAAGAATTAAAATGCCAGAAGAAACCTAGAAAATAAAGAGATATGAAAAACCCTAGAACTTATATAGATGCCTTTGAATTTCCTTATATATAAAAACAAGGACACTGAGACATTTTTTCAGGGACCAAAAAAGAAAATAAAATAATTTTACTCATTTGTGGACAGAAAAATAAGCAGGAGGACTTCTGACAATTTCAGATCTCCCATTATCCTGATTATGCCATTACCATGATTAGCAACCTTTATACAGTTATTTACTTCAGTTTAGCTGTTTCTTAAATAGGAATAAAAAATATAATCTAGAGGAAATGTTACAGCTTCTCTTTTGTATAATGATTTTAGAGTTGAAAGTCTTATTTTAAAGGCTGTTGATATAGAAAGTATATTCTTTTATTGGACAGTTTCAAGAGACTCCACACATAGTCCATGACCCGCATGACAAACTGGAGTGAGTCTAGATAAGGACCACTAGACTGATCTGGAGCACAGAACTTAAGAGGCTGAGAGCTGAGCCTGTGAAGACAAGTCTTAGGGTTTCTACAGTTCAGCTACTTGCTGGGCAACTATCTAGAAGACAGTCAGGCACTTTGCAGAAATGTAGAATAAAGAAAAGATCATAAAATTCTGACTGCATAGAAGTCAAAAAAATGCCAAAAAGAAGGTGGCTATGCAGGGAACAAGCTGCTCAGAGAAGCTGTGGAATGTACATCCTTGCATGTATTCAAAGGCTTACTAGGAGAGGCATGGAGCAAATTGATACAACATAGAAGGCCCTGTTTAGAGCAGGAGACTGGACCAGACAACATTCAGACCTAAAATACTCTATGATCCTATATATATATATATGTATATATATTTATACATTGATACTAAATTTTAATGCATGTCTCAACATTTTATTGGCCAAAACTACCCCACAACCCACCAAACAAATCCCATTTTAACTGATTCAGTGTAATATTCTTCACTATTATTGATCAGTGATAAAACAGTTTCATTGGTTTTAACTACCATGAAAGACAAGACAGCAATTACTAGCCTGTCTTTTTTTCTAAGCCCCTTAAAGTGTCCTTTAAGGTATTAGATATTACTATAAGCTTAAATTATAAGCAGACATGACTTTAAATTAGAATTTCAGAGACACCCCTCTGAAATTGTGCAAAAGCTGGATTCAGAGCCGAACTGAGAAACCCTTAGCTTTTAGCACCCTGAATTTAGGAGGGACTTATTTTGTCAGTGTCCTAAAAGAAATGGTTTGCCCAGCTCCTCTATGACACTTAACAGGATGAAATCTTGGCACCACTAAAATGACAGGAATGTTGTCATAGACTTGGCAATGAAATCACTGTTTCGTAAGCTTGTGAATTTTATAGCCTCAAGTTTATTCTTTTTATTCAGCCACGTTTTTGATGCAAATGTCATTTGTAAGAGCAAGGCACACAGAAGTGTGGTGCTATCTCTGGAAAATGTCCCAGGAGCTCTTTAAGAATTTTCGGAAAGATTCTGCTTTAAATCTCTGGGTACATTTATAAAGCATCCATGCATAAAAATATGTATGTAACCACAAATTATTTTAGTCCTGACAAGAGCATATGAATTTGAAGAACATGAGTCATAAAGGGAAAATTTCATTTGGATAGAAGAATCCCATTTCAAGATTCTATTAGCTTGCATGTTACAATACTGAGTGAACCTTATTTCACTTTCTTGAGCAGTACATGCTGAAGCAGTATTTCAGTCAGAACAATAGTTAACATTAATAGAAGAGTGTTGTCTTTCCTATGTTAAAGTAACAAAAAATTCAGTAGAAAGCTGGAAACTGTGTGAGGGTCCCTTAAAGTAAATAGGATTGCAGCTTACTGTTCAACCAAACTGCAACACGTAAGAAATGCCTCTGGAAAGTGTTTATATCAAGTGGACATAGGAGAGTAAGAAAAAAATGGGTCATCTGTTGAAAATTTTCTACTTCTTCAATGAACAGTTGATGCCAAGCAGGATTGCACAGAACTATTAACTGAACTTCAGACCTACAGTTCAATTAAGAGGATCTCTCACCTGAGCAATATTTGTACTACATTTGTGACATTAATGTAAATACTGAAAAACATTAATATGCATGAGTTTGGGTACCAATATCACCACATACATCTATCTTTACTGACTGCTTGGCTCAAATTTAATGTAGAGATCTTATAGTATTCCAGCACAGCAGCTTGCTTAGTATTCTTGTGAAAGGGGCCCTAAAGTGAAGGGCATGACTGCGATACTGTACTCTCACTACCTTCTAAAGTTACAATACTCCTGGAGATATATGCAACCATGCAGCCTCTCTCCTGAAAACCTGTCTAAAGGGAGTGCTTTCAAAGCTGCGAAAGTCATACCTGCATGTACCTACGCAAGAAAGGCAGTGTGGAAGACTGATCCACTACTAAACATTTTCAGTTAACCTAGAGAGACTAATAGCTTTGTTATATCAGGAGACAAAGACATTCAAATGTTTTAAAATTTTACACCGCAACTATGCAATCTGATTCATTCAAGGAAAAAGAAAAAAAGATGGAGGCTAAAGGCATACCTGTATGCAAAGGAATTCCTCCTTCAAGTGTAAGATCCGTTTGCTGTAACTGAAAGGCAACTTGTCAAGTATGAGAACCTTTAAATTTCAGTAACTTACAGGAACTCAGATTTTAGCAAACTCTACCCATCGCAAGACCTGTATAGAGCTTCTTCATGTGCTGCACCCATGTTTTTTTCACTATCATTCAGTGTACAAGGCAATGTATTTATTTTTTTATATATATTTTAGAGTCTCCTTCACTTGTTTAAATTGATATTATTAGTACTACTTGTTTTTCTGGATATGATGGCAAGTTAGGTGGAACCTAAAATAACCTGTTTTAAAAAATTACGTATTTATTTTGTATTTATTACTTTTATTACAGCCTGTAACCTGATTTCCTCAGTTTCTACATCCCTCTTTAAAAGATAATGGAAAGCGGCTTTACTGATTTTCACAGGTTTCTGCACTTGGTCCAATCTTTTAAAAACAATGGCCAAAACAGAGGCCCATTTCCTTAAATCTGTAGGATCTCTCACACCTTACCTCCAACTTTCCAAGTGCATTTTACATAGTCACCTTGGACTGTTCCTTTTGGAGGTGAGAGGAACTAAGGTGCTTACATCAGAAAGAACTGACCACTACTGTGTCCTTTCCAGGGTTTTTTACTGTACCATTTAATAAAAGTTTAAATAACTTTTATATCTGGTTACTATGCTCAGGAAGCAGTATAAACTGGACCATGCTTCTAAAGGCAAAGTACAAATATTTAGTGATGAGATGAATATAACAACTATCTGTGTCATGTTTGGTAAGAAAGCAGATTCCTTTGCTTTCCAATATTTTAAGGGTTTGGGGCTTTGTTTTTAGTTTTTTGTTTTTAAATGTTGCTTTGATCAAAGTCCTGTAATTGGGTTGTGTTTCTTGAGCTCCTTGATATCTTACACTGAACCATGTCCTTACACAGAGAAAAAAAAAATAAGAAAGTTCCCTCAATTAAGTTAAGCTATTCGAATTGACAGCAGCAGAAGATGTGCAGACCCACAGTTTATCTCTGCATTGCACAACACAAATTATGACCTGGTTCCAACATGGAAAAGACTAAAGGTAAGTTAGCGGTTTTCAGCTGCTGGTTCCTTGTGCTATCTCTTGGAATACAGCATGAAAAACACCTACAACATTTTTAGCTTGTCATGGTAATAGCAATTTTCATGGGTTTTAACACTAAAGACTTCAGCGGAAACCATTAAGGTGCCTTTGAATGGTAATAAATTTAGATGAAATATGTCCCACCCCTGCAGACTACCTTAATCTGTTTCAGGCATGTACTGGATATCCTTCAAGAATATCAGCACTCTGCTGAAGTACTGGAAAAAGGGGAAAAAAACCTGTGGATGAGAGATAAAACTCACCAGCTTTCTCTGAAAATTATCTGAAAAGTATCTCTGAAAATCTACATGGTCTTATCAAAGTGCCATGTAAACCAAATCTCTGCTTTCTGTGTCAAGGCATAAAAAGGTTGTGATTAAGAATCACCCCACATTTGAATGGGCAACTTTATGCCACGCTCCATCAGAAGAATCGCAATTTCTTGTAACTGGGGGAAAAAGGGAAACAGCTTCTTTTAGCAGGAAATAAAAGAATCACATGGCTTTTCATTATTTTAATGCTACTAAATAACTACTCTTTCTTTAAATGTTTTCAAATTATTTCTTCCCACAAAAGCCCTAACTTTTTTTTTTTTTTTTTAAATAATAACAGTAGCAAAGCTAACTTGCTTCTTGTTGGGAACTACTTCTCTAGCAGAAACCTCAAACTGAAAATGTAGATACATAAGAGCTTTAAATTCGGAACTTTTTCTGGCATATATTGAAGAGATCCTGGAGAGAACTTAAAAAATCTGCAGAGCCAGCAGTGAGACTACCAAAAGTGGCTCTTGCATTTCCTACTGCTCATCTTGTCCCTTTTGCTTTTCATGAATAAGTACCTCAATAAGTTAGAAGACAAGACAGTGAAGCTCAATATTCGAACTATATGCACTCTAGTGATGAAGCTTTTGCACATCATTATCAAAGAATGCCAGCAATACTATAAGGCAAGACGCAGTATGGTCAATGGCAGCATTAATTCTCATTATTTCCACAGTACGTACTTTTTGAAAAGAGGTTCACACCACAGTACAAACCTTTTAGAAAGATATTCAGAAGATATTGGTCAATAATGATTTGATACTATCATAGTGTCCATATTCCATTAGCCCCAAACTCTGTGAAATTTAGCTTTCTATGGAACACATTCAATCAAAATGTAATTTGTTTAAGTCCAATACAAACCCCATGAAGCCAAAAAAGTTCCTTCCAGCAGACAAAGATGTTGTGCTAGCAACTAGAAGCTGAACTGTAAAAACATCCTTCAAATTACTCTCTTACAGAAACTCCACAAACCATTTACAAATACAAAAGGCAGCAGATGTGTTTTTCTGCTTTTTAGTATATCATGTAAGGCTACTGGAGGACTACATTACTAAAGACTGACAAGTTTGTTTGTCTAAAAGAAAAATGCTAAAACCCTAGGTTTATCTGGACTGGAACTTTAAATATGTACAGTGCCAATTATGCTAATGCCACAAAGCTGAGTGAAAACCAGGTTTTGTTTCCAAACTTTCAAAGAGTTTGGTTAGCTGAAACAAACAAGCAAAAAATCACACTTCTCCACACTTTCTGATCTTAGTTGGAAGTGGAAGTATCAAATATCTGCAAAAGAGACTATTTTAGTGATACTTCTGACATGTCTGAGGCCAGAATTATCATGAAACACACTGATGCAAGAATTCCAGAGGAAAAGGTTAGGAGTTCAAATAAGCAAACATTTTTTCCCTTCCAACTTTGGAGTTACAAGAACAACTAAAACTATTCTGTTATTCAGAGCATTTTCTTCTTTGTACTTGAGAATAATACAACTATACTAATGAAAAAGGCAGCTAAAAGTGGCAACTGGATGCAATGGGAGTGATTTATCAGCTGCAAATTACCAATGTAAATATGTACATAATATCAGTAATTGCCATCATCAATCCGATTAATTCTTCTGAAGACTCTTTTCAACTTCAGTTATTTGGTATGTAAGAAGGATTCTGATTGGCAATCTAACTACTTTACTAAATTAATTTGGGGAAATATGTAATTTGACAACAGATAATTAATTAGTTAGCTAGTTAATGCCTCCAAGTTGTATTATTGCAGGCTTCCCATCATTGATTAGTGACATTTACATTTAAAAATAAAAGAATATGGGAAATGGTCTATCTTGGCCAGGGATCCTGAACAGTGGCAGAGGAGACACTAACTAGGGAGAATACATAAACCTAGTCTTTATCTGGTGTCATTCTCCTGTTTTCTGACAATCAAAATCTCCAGATTAAGGATGTTAAAAAGTACCTGCCTGCCCATTTTGTTTAGTGTCTGTTTATGGATAAGATGATAATGGGTTCATTTAAACCCTTCTGAACCCACTGATACTGTTTCCACAGTCTTTTGTGGTAACACATAGCAAAATTAGCTATCTTAGAAAATTAGTCTTAGAAAAGATTATCTATTTTAAATGTATCTCCTCTTAGTTTCAGCAAGTATCTTCTAATTGTAACAGTGCCATTTTAACAGCTAATTAACATATGTATTCATCTTATCCATCACCTTCATGCTGTAAATCTTGATTATAACCCTTTCCAGCTTTCTGTGTTTCAAACTAAACAGTCCTAGCTGTTTCAGTTGCTCTTCATAAGGCAGATGTTCCATCCCCATTATCATGTAAATTGCCCTCCTATGAACCTTCTTTACCTTCACTATCTCTTCATGAAATGCAGAAATCAGAAGTACACACAGTACTTAGCATGTGGGAACATCTGGGTTTTATGTAACTGTCCTGTTCTCAGTACCCTTTCTGATAATGCCAGCAGTTTATCAGCTTTTTTTGGCTGCTTGCTGCACACTGAGATGGTGATTTCAGGGAACTTTCAATTATGACTATGGATTCTCTTTCTTTAGATGCAACTGCCAGTTCTGGTGCAGCTTCATGTAAGCACTACTGAATGATCTTTAATTTACATACTGCATTTTGAATGATACAGTTACTCAGGGCTTAGAATTCCTTTGACTATGATCTATGAAAATACACTTGTATAATAAAGCCTAAACCGACTTTCTTAAGCGCACTGTTGTCGTGGTTTAAGTCCAGTCAGCCATGCAGCTTGCTCGCTCACTGCCCCTCTTTCTTTCCCCGACCTCCCCGCCCCAGCTCCAGGAGGAATGGGGAGGAAAATCGAAAGAATGTAACTCCCACGGGTTGAGATGAGAACAGTCCAGTAACTAAGGTATAACACAAACCACTGCTGCT